>CM038675.1:451380287-451575194 GCA_021605145.1 Aegilops bicornis | reverse complement strand
CTTGAGGAACTTGGCGTTGTACATTAGGTTGGTAGTTCCGCTCTTGTATTTCTTCTCGAAGGGCTTCCTCTTGATTGTGCCGATCGCGATTGCGGTTGGCGACGGCTCTACTTGATTCTTGAAGGGCACGTTGCGCCTCAAGAGCTTGCGCTTCACGTTGTTGTTGTTGACGACGTTGAGCATTGGCGTCTTGTTCGTCTTGGTGACGACGTGCTCTTTCTTCCTCTTGTTGGCGACGAAGACGTTGCCTTTCTTGAGCTTGAGCAAAAGCCTCTTGGTTTGAATGAGGACGAGGAACTTGATCATCAACTTGCTCTTGTGAGTGCTTGTCATGTAGCGGGTTGCGAGATGCATGACGAGCTTGACGCTTGGCTCGTCGAAGAGTGTTTGATGACGGTGTACTTGAGTCGTAGAAGGTGTCGTCGAATTAATGTCGACTCGAGTGGCTCCGTCTTGATGATGAAGAAGTGGAATGATGTCGGTTTCTCATCAACTTGCGGATCTCGTCCATTCTTGCATCATTCTCTTGCTTATGCGCCTCGAACTTGTTGTCGAAGTAGTCTCTTGTCGTTGCTCGGAGAGTCGCAAGTCGGTTGCAAGGTTGTCGATGTGGTCGCTCATTGCTTGTTGTTCTTGGTGCAACGCTTCGTTGTGCACGAAGAGGTGGCCTTTGGTGACGATGAGGACATGTCGTCGTCTTGCTCGATGAAGAGTGGGTTGGTAGAAGAACTTGGCCTATCCATCATTCCAAGCGAGATGTGAGTGGTAGAACGGAAAAGAACTTATACCAATGTACCTTTGACCGATATTGAAAATGAATCAAGGTCACTCAAATGCGGACAAGGAAATAGCACTCTTGGTACCGATTCTTGCTCGGTTCTCACACCTACAGAAATAAAGGCTTATTGTGGAGCTCGGTTAGGATGGTTGCACGAAATTAAATGCAAAAGTAATTGAGACTCAAAAAATTTGGAAATGATTCACAAATTTGAAAATGCAACAATAAGACCAATATCAAGATATGGTACACGGAAACACACGCAGCATAAATAGATAATATGGGGTTATGCAACCAAGGATGAGCCAAAATGTGGAATACACCAAGATGCTCTTGTTGCACAACACTAGAGAGACGCTAGCACGATTGCACAATAGGCGGATCTGAACTTGTGCACAACCTACTAAGCAAAAAAGGCAACGACTTCTATCCCAAATATGCTATATGTATGGTGTGTCGATGTGTTGATCCAAGATGATCAAGTATGACTATCTGAATGTTTGATGATGCTATGGTTCTTGCTCCTAAGCTCTTTGCTTATCTTTCTCTCTTTGCTTAAAAGCTTGATTGGCTCTTTCTTTTATGAGCTCTTTTCTCATGCAAAACTTCACGAACCAAGATAGCAATTGTGTATGCGATGACAACTTTGTGACACACAAGATGATGGAAAGATATGCACTACTTTGGTATGGTATGTATGCTATGGAGTATGATCACTAAATGTGCACAAGTCACGTTCTGCCGCAATACTCAAAGGCTAGTCTCGATGGGTAAGCTACGCAAAATGAGGCAATGTTGGTTATCAATGCAATAGCAAGGTAAGACAAAGATGTCGCTGAAGTTACCGTCCTTGCGATTATGGATCGGTCGATGTAGATGAGCAGTGGTGATGATGACTTTACACCGCACCTAGATAGCGAAACACAAAAGGATACGGAAGCCACAACTCAAAATCTCAAAGACCAAAATGTGTCAAAAATCGTCATCGGAGGAATCGTGGAAGAATTTGGTGTATATGGGTTTGGGAGATGTGGAGAATTATGGGTGGTTGTGGTGTCCGAATCAAGAGATTCAGTTTGGTCAGGGTTTTACGGACGTCCGTGACCTTACGGTCGTCCGGATCACGTCGGACGTCCGCCTTGTCCAGGATGTCCGAGCCCCGGGCTAAAATCGGGCTCGGGAGAGGAGCTGCAAAATTTCCGGGGAAGAAGATGCTTGAGAGGTTGAAATCGAGGGGTTTGGTGGAGGGAAAAGGGAGGGAGGGTGGGAAAGCTAGATCCACACGTAGCAACACGAATCCATGGACCAAATCCAACAAAATCTCAACTCACAAACAAATCACAAAAAATTTTGGGGCTATTTTTGTGGGGAATTTTCGGAATTAGAACAAAAACAACAAAATCAAGCTAGAAAAGAGGGGTAGGGGCTCCAATAACGTGATCAACGTGGCTCGTGATACCATGATGATATAGGGTGAGACCCTACGGGAGCGATCTTTCACGTTTGGAGAAAATCCCTACGAGGAACACGAAGAACGAGCGGAAGAACAAGAGAGAAACACGGGGAAAACGAGAGGAAATTCACTCAACCGACAAGAAAACAATCACACAAGCGCTAGATCGATGAACACATGGAGTAGCACAAGGTTCAAGAACAATAACGGTAAAGATACAAGAGTAACCGATCTTCTCCGAGAGAAGGTCTTGATGGGGTCCACCCTAGGAGGGGGGTCTTGAATCCGCTTGGGGAATCTTCTCCGAAGAGGTCCTGATCTCGAGGGAGAAGTAACCAAGTGGATGAGCAAAGGCTCTCACCTAAACATGAGCGAATCCAAAGCTAACCCTAACTAGGAGACGGAAAGGTCCTATTTATAGTCTTAGTGCAAATGGAAGTCAAAGCGGAGGTACATGGGCTTCAGCCGCGCCAGTGTGTCGGACGTCCGGAAGGTGTCGGACGTCCGGAGGCTCGAGGGTCCGGTCGTCGGGACTCGCTCGGACGTCCATGATTCGGTTCGGGTGATGGTCGCCGGACGTCCGGTCACTCCGGTCGTCCGTAGATTTGATTCGGTGATGAAGTCCCGGACGTCCGGTCAGCTCGGCCGTCCGTAGGTTTGATTCGGGTGATGATGTTCCGGACGTCCGGAGGGCGTCAGACGTCCGTGGCTTTGGGGATCGTCGGACGTCCGTAGGTGGTCAGGACGTCCGGGTCCGTAGCTTCAGCTGCATCCCTTCTTCCTCTTCGACATACTTGGAGTTCTCGCCGTCTTGGCTCTTGCAAGTAGTAGATCCTTGGTTCGCCTCCGTGTTCCTGATTACACATAGAGTTTACGAATGAGGTAGTAGCCATGTCTCATGGGTAGAAATAAGAAGTTCGGAGAGGAGCGAGTTCACCTTATCTTCAATAGCCTTAGCTCGGGCTCTTGTCATGGGTCCCGGTGGTGTTGAGGGAGATGTAGGCACGTCCGTGGGGATGAGTGAGGGCTGCTCCGCATCACCCGTGCCCTCGTGTGTGTACCATGTGCACGGGACCGCCCCACGGGCTCCTACCCCTGGCGCACGCCCCCCTGTGTCAGCCCACGAGCAATTCCTCGCTTTTGTCCATAACTTCCACATCCGAGTCCGATTGCGTTCTTTAGCTCGTTGAGTAGCTATTGACATCCACCATCCACCTAGATAGGTTCCATCACCATTTGACTCCATCAAAATTTTGACTTTTTGGCATCTTTGCCTAGGCCCTCCACCATATCATTCGCAAAACCACCATAGTCTTCCGCAACCTAACCCATTTTGCTCCATTTAGCACTTGAGATTGTTTGAGTGGTGACTTGAGTCTCCTAAGGTGTTTAGGCTACTTAGGGACGGTCACTTCTTCATCAACCACCACCACCATTTCCACATAGGCTTACCCACCATACACTTCCACCATCCCAACTTAACCCAATTTTGTTTGAGTTGTGAGTTGTGTCTCCTAAGGTGTTTCGGCTACTTAGGGACGGTGACCTCCAACTCCGGCTGCCACACCGTGTATAGTCCACCACCATAAGCTCCACTTCCGCATTGCCTAGTGCAACACCACCGCTTTCCGCTGCCACCATTTGACATTTATCACTTGAGATTTTGAGTTCGTGGTTTTTCCGTTTCCTAAGGTGTTTCGGCTACTTAGGGACGAGTCTCCATCATCTTGGTATCTACACCGAGAACACCGCCACTCATCATTGCAAAGGACGGTAACCTCGACGACACCATTGTACTTTCCTCTTGCAATTGCATTGATAACCCCTAGCCCATAAGATTGTAAGCAAGTGCCATAGCATCATACCACATTGCACATAAGATTGTCATATCCGATCATCTTGGATCAAACACCGGGAACCATACATATATAGCATACTTGGGATAGAAAGTTTATCCATTTTGCATCTTATAGGTTGTGCACAAGTGCCGTATCCGCCTATTGAGCAATCGTGCTAGAGTCTCTCTTGTGTTGTGCAACACGAGCGTTTTGGTGGTTTCCACATTTTGAGCTCATTCCTTGGTTGCACGACCCCATTTATCTATCCATATGTGTGTTTCCGTGTGCTATTCTTTGCTATTGGTCTACTTGTTTCACTTGCGAATTTGTGAATCTCTTTCACCATTATTGACTCTTGCTAACATTTTGCATCAAATTTTGTGCCACTATCCTCACCGAAGCTCCACCAAAAGCCTTATTTGTGTAGGTGTGAGAAACCGACAAGAATTGGTACCAATTGTGCTATTTCCTTGTTACACAATCGAAAGTGATCATTGATCCATTTTAACATCGGTCAAGGTACATTTGGTATAAGTTCTTCTCTTTCTCCCACTCATATTTGCTCGAGTCTTGTGATGGATAGGCAAGGCATTTCATCTCCGGTCTTCGACAACAACGACGGCATGAACAACTACATCACCAAAATGTCCATCTTCGGACTACAACACGAAATGCAAGGAGCACAATCTACCTTACAAGAGCGCATCGAGAACCTCTCCATCGACATTCATCTCTCCGAAGCAAGGAAAAGGGACTACATCGACAACAAGCTTTCCGCACAAAAGGGGGAGCAAGATGCAAGGATGGAGGAGATTCGGGCCTTGATCAAGTCATCTTCCACTTCGTCATCTTCAAGACGACGACGTTCAAGCCACAAGTCTTCGGAGCGCCCAAGCAATGCAACCGCAAGTCCTCCACGTCCACATCTCCATGGCGACCACCATCACGTTCGTGATCCACATCGTCATGAAGGGCAAGTCAACTCCAAGCACCATGTGGACGCATTTAGGACGAACGACACCTACTACGAGCTCAAGTGCGACATCGATACCATCATCATGAAGATGCTCCAAGCGCAAGTGCACAAGTCCCAACAAGCCCTACTTCACACCAAGTCCAAGCTTCAAGAGCACAAGAGAAGAACGCGAGACAAGCACCACCACGAGAACGCGACGGCCATTACACCAACCACTTCGGCATCTTCGCCAAGTGCTATCAAGGCATCTTCACCTATGGACGACGGCACCTTTCGCTTTACTTCCCGTGAGTTCGCCTACATCGACTTCACCAAGTCCAAGGCGACTCACCCACGAGCAAGGGCGACACTTCCATCTTCGAAAGCCCCTCAAGGAAGATGGCCGAGCATGGGACATTCCCTTCGGTCGTGGAGACGAGCTACGATGTGCCACATCATATGGGCCTCCAACAACAAGACGGTGACAAGAAGGTTGAGCATGGGACTATCCCTTCAACCAAGGCGACAATAGTAGTAGAGCATGGAGACATTTGCACCAACATCTCTCCGACACCCACATATCACGAGATGCCCCATTTTTCATGTGAGGAGAGCCACCACCACATGAGTGACATGAGTGACTCCACCATATGTGACACCGAGAGCATTTCCTATGAGAGGATGAGTATGACCACCACTAGCCCCACACATGAGAGCATGCCACACATCCTATGTGAGGTTAGGCGTCATTTGAGTGACTCCACCAACCATATAAGTGAGAGCATCATTGAGGGTGTGAGTGAGCCACAACACTTAGTGAGTGAGGTAGTTGACACGGCACATGAGGCCACTATGATCTCTAACGACTTACCCTCTACTCCTAGTGTGTTTTCTCCTTTGGTGCTAGATCTCCTACATGACGACATGCCTACCATTGATGAGTCCATACCTCCAATGGAGACGACGATGGCCATGATGGACGATGATGCACCCCCACATGGTTCCATCAAGATGAAGATGACAACGAGTGGATCTTCAACACCTCACCTACAACACATGAGCGACCTTCCAACGGTAACATAGGTGATGGTGTGATGTAGGGTAGAACCCTAGTAGGGATCTTTTCACACTTGGAGGGGGAAAAGTATAGAACAACAAAAACACAACAAGAACACAAAGAGGAAATCACTCCAACAATTCCCGATTACACATCCACTAGAGTAACAACACAAGATCCACAAGTCATAAACACAATCAAAGGAAAGATACAATGACAAAGTTCTTCCCAAATCCAAAGGAGATGGGGGCTTGAAGATAGTCTACTCCTTGAGGAGGTCTTGAAATCCACAAGGATTCTTCCCTAGGGGGTCTTGATTCCACAAGGGAAGGTAGAAAGGAGCAAAGCTCACAAATATCTCATCTAATACTTTGCTAACCCTAAACATAACCCTAGGTACGATCTAAATAGGCTTGGGGTCGAAAGAGATGGAGAGGGGCTCGAACAGGAGGTTCTGACCGTCCACCACTGATGAGCCGTCGCCTGATGAGTAAGTTGGGCCCGTGTGCAGGGGTCCTGTCTTGCAGTACAAGCCGTCTTGCCTGGCGTGCTCTGGCGCCAACTCTCTGGATAGCCCGTGGGCACTGGGTCTCCGGGGCCCGTGCGCACGGGGTCGCCTGGGACTTCCTGGGTTGCTGCTGCTGCCCTCCGTCTTGGTCCTCGTGGCCTTGGGGTGGTCCTTCTTCTCCTTGGGGATGCTCCTGAGCCTCTTGGTGGTGTTCCTCTTCGTACCTAATGAGGCATAGCATATTTCGGTGAGGTAGCAACATTGTTCCGTCCGTATCCAAATGCAAGTCAAGTAGGAAGGAGTTCACCTCGGTTTCCAAAGCACGTGCTCTAGCTCTTATCAAAGGTCCACGTGGGGCTTGATGTGTTGGTGTAGGGTCCATGGGGATGATGGAAGGATGCTCCGCATCATCTCCCCTCCCTAGGGAGAGATCCGACCTCGGATCAAAAGGTTCATCTCCATGGTATGGCGCGAGGTCTTTGACGTTGAAGATGTCGCTCACATTGTACTTGTCTCATGGTAGGTCGGTCTTGTAGGCGTTGTCGTTGTAGCGTGCTAGCACCTTGAAAGGTCCATCGGCTCGAGGGAGAAGCTTGGACTTGCGTTCGTTGGGGAAGCGATCTTTGCGAAGGTGTAGCCACACTAGATCACCAATGTTGAAGGCCATGTGTTGCTTGTCGACGTTGAGCTTGGTCGCTAGTCGTTGTTGATGCGGAGCATCCCACGATCATCCCCATGGACCTACAACCGTCTCATCAAGAGCCAAGAGGACCCTTGACACGAGCTAGAGCTAGAGCTCTCGAGAACGAGGTGACTTCCTTCCTTAGTGATATCACATATGACCCACTCGAGACATGGCTTCTACCTAAGTCCGATATGCTATGCATGATTAGGTGTCAAGAGGAGCCTTCCGAAGATGCACGTGAAGACGGACGAGCTGCCAAGTCCACGGATGAAGAGAACCATGGAAACGGGCAAATTCACCTTCCAGGCCCCGGACATCCGGCCAAGACCCCGGACGTCCGGCCCCTGGAGATGCCAACACAGCAGCCGCAGCCCAGCCAGAAAAGCTAGGTCTTGACATCCTACCCCGCGCCCGGACATACGGCCTTCCCCGAAGCCGGAACTGGCCCTTTGCCCGAAATCCGGCGCCCACGCACCCGATTCGGCAGAAGTGGCCGCACCAGCCCGGACATCCAGCCTGCTAGCCCGGACATCCGGCGCCTCGTGAAGGCCCGGACATCCGGCCCGACGCCCGGACATCCGGCCTCCCCTGCCTGCGTGCAGTGCATCCAGATGAGGACATCAATACCATTGTTACACCCACAGCCCCTGCTGCTATACATACTGGACCAATTACTAGAGCTCGCGCACGCCAATTAAATTATCAGGTACTTTTGTTTCTTGGTAATGATTCCAGTGTTCATGAGAATATGATGCTGCCTAAATTGGATACATTTGTTTTGCTTACAAATGAAGGGCCTACCATGGACAAGAAAGATGAACCTTGGAGCAAGTTCAAGCATGGAGATGTTGGCATGCTAGGGGAACAAGAACGGAGTTACAAGTGATGATTCCAGGACTTTGAAGCCACCCTAATGAGAGCATGAGGCCTTGGACGAAATATACAAGATGCCACTTCATAATATTCGTCCATAGGCTATTCTAGGTGCTGCGTCACCTTATTATTGGGCCAGGCCCATGTAATTTCAAAATACTTAAGTATAGGCTGTTTTTAGAGTCCGTATGTGTGGGGAAACAAGAGTTAGGGTTGATTTCGGACCCCTCCCTCAAGGGCCACGAAATTCCCTCCTCTTCCTCCATATATACAGCCCTTAGGGCGTTGTTTAGACTTTGGGTTTTGTTTAGATTAAAGTTCGCCATAGCTGCAACTTCACAGTGCTTTGTTTGTGTTCAAATGACTGCACCAAGGCGCCTCGTAACCCCACCTTCATTAATAAAGCTTTCCTCTTATATTCGCGATCTCCAGATTGCAATCTTAGTTTCTTGCTTGTTCTTCGCTTGCTCGCAGGAACAGTGCCTTCGTGGTCGGAGTTGATCGTGCTCGGCGTGGTCAATAACCACAGGAAGTTGGTTTAGCGATTGCTAAGGCGCGACGTCTCGCACGTACGTAGTCGGATCGTCAAGGTCGACTCCCACAGAAACAATAGCCACCATCTCATCGAAACATCGGGACACCTTCGCCCCCTAGACTATATATACTCCATCCCCTTCCTCTTTCTAGGGTTAGCTTAGGTTTAGCTCATGTTTGTGTGAGAGCCTTGCTCATCCACTTGGTTACTTCTCCTCGGAGCTCAGGACCTCTTCGGAGAAGATCCCCAAGCGGATTCAAGACCCCTTCTAGGGTGGACCCCATCAAGACCTCCTCTTGGAGAAGAACGGCTACTCGTGTATCCTTACCTTTGTTGATTGTGGATCATATGTATCTCTTTGTGTTCGGTGATCTAGCACTTGTGTGATTGATTTCTTGTTGGTTGAGCGATCTCTCTCTCGCTTCCTCCGTGTCTCCCTTTGTTCTTCCGCGTGTTCTTCATGATTCCCGTGAGGATCCACTCCAAACGTGAAAGATCATCCACGTAGGGTTCCGCCTACATCATCTTGGTATCGAGCCACGTTGATCACGTTTTTGGAGCCCCTACCCCGTGTTTTCTAGCTTGATTTTGTTGATTTTGTCCTAAATCCGAAAATCCCCACCAAAAATAGCCCCAATTTTTTTTGTGATTTGTTAGTTTTGATGATATTTTGTTGATTTAGATCCATGGATTTGCTTGGTTTCGTGGATCCACGAAATCTCTCCAATTTTGACCTTGAAATCATCAATTACCGCCCCCAATTCGAAAATTTCCGCCCCAAACGAGATCCGGATTCGTCGGGCCGGACATCCGGGCCATCTGGCCGGACATCCGGGCCTCAATCCGGACATCCGGCTCCTGGAGCGCCAAATCTGCTCGGTTCTGGACAGACACCCCCGGAAATCCGGGCTCCACCCCGGACATCCGACCCCTGGGATTTCAGATTTTCCCGTTTCACCGTTTTGTCCATAACTAATTCATCCGAGTCCGCTTTTTGACGTTCTTTAGCTCGCTTTGAAGCTATTGACATCCCCATCCCATAAAAATACTACAACCACCATTTGACTCCATCAAATTTTCGGAACTTTGGCATCTTTGCCTAGGGCTTCCACCACATCCTCCGTGATAACCACCACCGACTTCCGCAACCTAACCCATTTTGTTCCCCATAGCATTAGTGGTTGCTTGAGTAGTGATTTGAGTCTCCTAAGGTGTTTCGGCTACTTAGGGACGATTGCTTCTTCATCAACCACCACCACCACTTCCACATAACCTTGCCCACCATACACTTCCGACAACCCAACTTAACCCAATAGTTGTTTGAGCTTGTTTGAGTTGTGGCTTGTGTCTCCTAAGGTGTTTCGGCTACTTAGGGACGGCAACTTCAACTCCGACACGTGTATAGCCCATCATTCCACTTCCGCATTGCCAAGTGCAAACCACCACCGCATTCCCGCTACCACCATTTTGACATTTGACTTTGAGATTTTAAGTTCGCGGTTTTTCCGTTTCCTAAGGTGTTTCGCCACTTAGGGACGAGTCTCCATCATCTTGGTATCTACATCAAGAACACCGCTACTCATCATCGCCGGACGGTAACCTCCATATCATCTTGGTATCGTGGTATCCCTCCATTGTATATTCCCTTGCCATTGCATTGTTAACCCCTAGCCTTACTTTTGCGTTACTTGCCTATCGAGACTAGCCATTTGAGTATTGCCGCAACGTTACTTGTGCACATTAGTGATCATACTTCCCATAGCATATATACCATATCATTGTGGTGCATATATTGGTATCATATCTTGTGTCACAAGTTTGTTCCCGCATAGACACAATTGCTATCTTGGTTTGTGCATTGTGCAAAGTGGCCATACAAAAAAAAAGAAATAAAGCTTTTAAGCAAAAGAAAGAGAGCAAATTGCTATCTTGGCCTGGAAACCACCCTCCGTTTAGGCCCAAAATTTTCCGAAAACGCACTTGTCGAAAAAATTTCTGGCTATCCTATTTTTAGGTGTTTCTAAGCGTATTGAGACAGTCGCCATTATAGAAAGTTTTTTGACCCGTTTCGGTTTATGGGTCCCGGCAAATAAAAAAAAATTTTTGTCGAAAAAATTTCGTGCCCATCCTGTCAGTTTGACCTGGGAAGAGTTTTGAGACACTCGCCATTATAGTGATTTTTCGCAAAAAAAAAAAGAACAACGCAACAAAAAAAAAGCAGCGCAAAAAAAAAGAAAAATTCCAGAGTGTGCTTTTCCGTTGTTTCCGTGCAGCGCCGTGATTTTGTTAGTGTTCTAGGCTCGCGTCTCTAGCACGGTCTAGCCTAGGACCAGACAAAGACCGTCGTTGAGCGTTTATTCAACTTTGCCTCTACGAATTGATTATTCTTGACCCTTTTTGCTACCATATTATAAGCCTTCCCAGCTCCACATACATCTACATCGATGCTTGACACTCCTCGGTAATCGCTCTATCCAAGCTTTGAGAGTTTTGACTACATCGGTTGCCGATCACCGCTTTCGCTAGGTAAGAACTGGTAAGAACTTGAGATTTGCTTGACGGATTTGTGATTATCCACCACACCACCACCACCACTTCCTAGTAGTCTGTCGAATCATATTCTTGTGTGTTTCTATTGTCGCTAACCATGGCGGGATCACAAGTCGATTTAGACCGACTGGGAGAACATGACAAACAAAGCGCTACATGATAAGTTTCAACAAATGATGAGTGGGCAGGTGGAAGATGTGCTTAATAAATTTGAAGAGGCCATGGAGAAGATAGATGGCATTGAGAAGGCGTTCGAAACAAAGCTCGATAACAGGTTTAATGAATTGCTCGCGCGTCTACCACCACCACCACTGGCTGCACCTGACGCACCTCTACAACAACAACAACGACTACCTCCACGTCGCGAAGCAGCCCTTCACCGAGCGAGCCGTGTCCCTCTTCAGCCTGGCCAAGCTGCTGGTGCTGCTGTTGATACTTCTGTGGCTCCTGCTGCTGATGTGGAGGAGGATGATTATGTGAGAGATTACGAGGATGAGGTTGATCAACATCGAACTACGTGCAACCACCAAAGACCACAACCACTGTGTCGTCCACATGCAAATAATGGCAATGTTCGGGCTCCCCTTCAGTACGAGATCATGACCATCTCCCTAAACTGAAATTGAATATTCCACCATTTGAGGGTAGATATGTTCCTGATATATATCTTACTTGGGAGTTAGAAACCGAACAACGATTTACATGTTTACAATATCCCGAGGAGAGACGTGTTCCTCGTCATTGTTTGTGCTTTCACTAGCTTTGCATGTGTTTGGTGGTACGAACATTGTAGATTATATCCTGTTCCAGCTACTTGGGCTGCTTTGAAAACTGCTATGCGTTTCGTTGGGTTCCACCATATTATCAGCGTGAATTACTTCAAAAATTGCAGCGCTTAAGACAAGGAAAAAAATTCGGTAGAAGAATATTATCGTGAATTACAAACCGGCTTGATTAGATGTGGTATTGTTGACGAGAATGAAGCTATGCTTGCACGTTTTACGGGTGGATTAAATAGAGATATTCAGACCATTCTAGACTACAAGGATTATACTAATATCACTCGATTATTCCATCTTGCTTGTAAAGCTGAACGTGAAGTGCAGGATCGACAGGCGTTGGCGCGGACTAACTTTTCTCGCAGGTCGACCTTCATCATGGACACCACGTGCATCATCTACTTCCACACGTTCTACTACACCGGCACCTCCGTCGGCTGCCACCTCCAACCGTGATACAAGAAAGCAGCACAACCACCACTATCTCGCCAAGAGCGCACTCTTTGGGCCTACACAGAGCTCTTCTTCTTCCATGGCGTCAACAGGGCACACAAGTGATATTATTTGTCGTCGTTGTAAGGGAAGAGGACATTTTGCCGAGAGTGCCAATCTCAGCGCAGTGATGATTGCTACCGAGGATGGTGGGTATGAGTCCGCTTAGTGACTATGATGAAGAGACTTTGGCTCTTATTACACATGAATAACATGGTGGAGATGATTACGATCATGAGACGCAATACATGGCTGTTGAAGATCTTGACAGTATGAATGTTTAGTTGCTCAACGTGTTTTGAGTGTGCAGAGTTACACAAGCTGAGCAAAATCAGAGGCATAACTTGTTCCATACAAAGGGAGTTGTGAAGGAACGTTCTATTCAAGGCCATCATAGATGGAGGGAGCTGCAACAACTTGGCTAGCATGGATATGGTGGAGAAGCTTTCTCTCACCACAAGACCACATCCACATCCTTACAACATCCAATGGTTCAACAACAGCGGCAAGGTTAAGGTAACACGTCTTTGTTCGCTCGTGTGTATTTTAGTATCTCTACATATGCTGATTATGTTGATTGTGATGTGGTACCTATGCAATCATGTTCCTTATTACTTGGTAGACCATGGCAATTTGATAAAAATTCTGTACACCATGGTAGAAACAATCAGTATACTCTTGTTCACAAGGACAAAAATATTACTTTGCTTCCTATGACTCCTGATTCAATTTTGAAAGATGATATTAATACAGCTAATAAAGCAAAACAGGAGAAAAATAAGAGTGAAAATCAGATTGTGGCAAAAGAATTTGAGCAACAAATGAAGCCTAATAATAAACCATCTAATGTTGCTTCTGAAATTAAACTGAAAAGTGCATGTTTACTTGCCACCAAATCTGATATCGAGGAGCTAGATTCTAGCAAATCTGTTTGCTATGCTTTTGTGTGCAAAGAGGCATTATTTTCATTCGAGGATGTGCCTTCCTCTTTGCCCCTGCTGTCACTAACATTTTGCAGGAGTTCGCTGACGTCTTCCCACAAGACGTGCCACCGGGATTACCACCTATTCGAGGGATTGAGCATCAAATTGACTTAATTCCCGGTGCAACGCTACCCAACCGTGCACCATACCGTACCAATCCAGAGGAGACGAAGGAGATTATGCGTCAAGTATAGGAGCTGCTCGACAAATGTTATATACGCGAATCTCTTAGTCCTTGTGCTGTTCCTATTATACTAGTGCCTCAAAAGGATGGTACGTCGGCGTATGTGTGTTGATTGTAGAGGCATTAATAATATTACTATTCGTTATCGTCATCCTATTCCTAGGCTAGATGATATGCTTGATGAATTGAGTGGCTCTACAATATTCTCCAAAGTTGATTTATGTAGTGGATACCATCAAATTCGTATGAAATTGGGAGATGAATGGAAAACAACATTTAAAACTAAGTTTGGTTTATATGAGTGGTTAGTCATGCCTTTTGGGTTAACTAATGCACCTAGTACTTTCATGAGACTAATGAACGAAGTTTTACGTGCTTTCATTGGACGATTTGTGGTAGTCTATTTTGATGATATACTGATTTATAGCAAATCTTTGGAAGAACATTTGGAACATTTACGTGTTGTTTTTAATGCTCTACGTGATGCACGCTTGTTTGGTAACCTTGGGAAGTGCACCTTTTGCACCTACCGAGTATCTTTTCTTTGCTTTGTTGTTTCTCCACAGTGAATTGAAGTTGATAAAGCCAAGATTGAAGCTATTGAGAGTTGGCCGCAGCCCAAAACGGTCACACAAGTGAGGAGTTTTCTTGGACTCGCTGGTTTCTATAGGCGTTTTGTGAGAGACTTTAGCACCATTGCTGCACCTCTCAATGAGCTTACAAAGAAGGATGTGCCTTTTGTTTGGGGTACCGCACAGAAGAAGCCTTCACGGTATTGAAAGATAAGTTGACACATGCTCCTTCACTCCAACTTCCCGACTTTAATAAGACTTTTGAGCTTGAATGTGATGCTAGTGGAATTGGATTAGGAGGTGTGTTATTACAAGATGGCAAACCTGTTGCATACTTTTCTGAAAAATTGAGTGGGCCTAGTCTGAACTATTCTACTTATGACCAAGAATTATATGCTCTTGTTCGGACTTTAGAGACATGGCAACATTATTTATGGCCCAAAGAATTTGTTATACATTCTGATCATGAATCTTTGAAACATATTAAAAGTCAAGCTAAACTGAATCGTAGACATGCTAAATGGGTTGAATTCATTGAGACTTTCCCTTATGTCATTAAACACAAGAAGGGTAAAGAAAATGTTATTGCTGATGCTTTATCTCGTCGCTATACTATGCTTTCACAACTTGACTTCAAAATATTTGGTTTGGAGACCATCAAAGATCAATATGTGCATGATGCTGATTTTAAAGATGTATTGGAGAATTGTAAAGAAGGAAGAACATGGAACAAGTTCGTTATTAATGATGGTTTTGTGTTCCGTGCTAACAAGCTATGCATTCCTGCTAGCTCTGTTCGTCTTTTGTTGTTGCAGGAGGCGCATGGAGGAGGATTAATGGGACACTTTGGCATGAAGAAGACGGAGGATATACTTGCTACACATTTCTTTTGGCCACAGATGAGACAGGATGTTGAGCGTTTTGTTGCTCGCTGCACTACATGTCAAAAAGCTAAGTCACGACTCAATCCTCATGGTTTATATATGCCTTTGCCTGTACCTAGTGTTCCTTGGGAGGATATATCTATGGACTTTGTTTTAGGTTTACCTCGAACAAAGAAGGGAGGGATAGCATATTTGTTGTCGTGGATAGATTCTCGAAAATGGCACACTTTATACCATGTCATAAAAGCGATGATCTTTGTTAATGTTGCTGATTTGTTCTTTCGTGAAATTATTCGCTTGCATGGTGTGCCAAATACTATTGTTTCAGATCGTGATACTAAATTTCTTAGCCATTTTTGGAGATGTTTATGGGCTCAGTTGGGGACTAAACTGCTTTTAGTACTACTTGTCACCCACAAACCGATGGATAAACCAAGTAGTCAATAGAACATTGTCTACTATGCTTAGGGCTGTTTTGAAGAATAATAAGAAAATGTGGGAAGAATGCTTGCCTCATATTGAATTTGCTTATAATCGTTCATTGCATTCTACTACTAAGATGTGCCCTTTTGAAATTGTGTATGGCTTCCTACCTCGTGCACCTATTGATTTGTTGCCTCTTCCATCTTCGGAGAAGGCTAATTTTGATGCTAAAGAACGTGCTGAATTGATTTTAAAAATGCATGAGTTAACTAAGGAAAACATTGAGCGTATGAATGCTAAATATAAACTTCTCGGAGATAAGGGTAGAAAACATGTTGTCTTTGCACCGGAGATCTTGTTTGGTTACATTTGCGTAAGGATAGGTTTCCTAATTTGCGCAAATCAAAGCTAATGCCACGTGTTGATGGTCCATTTAAGGTGTTAGAGAAAATAAATGATAATGCATATAAACTTGAGCTGCCTGCAGATTTTAGGGTTAGTCCCACTTTTAACATTGCAGATTTGAAGCCTTATTTGGGTGAGGAAGATGAGCTTCCGTCGAGGACGACTTCATTTCAAGAAGGGGAGGATGATGAGGACATCAATACCATTGTTACACCTACAGCCCCTGCTGCTATACATACTGGACCAATTACTAGAGCTCGCGCACGCCAATTGAATTATCAGGTACTTACGTTTCTTGGTAACGATTCCAATGTTCATGAGGATATGATGCTGCATAAATTGGATACATTTGTTTTGCTTAAAAATGAAGGGCCTACCATGGACAAGAAATATGAACCTTGGAGCAAGTTAAAGCATGGATATGTTGGCATGCACAAGGGGAACAAGAACGGAGTTACAAGTGATGATTCCAGGACATTGAAGCCACCCTAATGAGAGCATGAGGCCTTGGACGAAATATACAAGATGCCACTTCATAATATTCGTCCATAGGCTATTCTAGGTGCTGCGTCACCTTATTATTGGGCCAGGCCCATGTAACTTCGAAATACTTAAGCATAGGCTGTTTTTTAGAGTCCGTATGTGTGGGGAAACAAGAGTTAGGGTTGGTTTCGGACCCCTCCCTCAAGGGCCACGAAATTCCCTCCTCTTCCTCCATATATACAGCCCTTAGGGCGTCGTTTAGACTTTGGGTTTTGTTTAGATCAAAAGTTCGCCTTTAGCTGCAACTTCACAGATTTCGCTTGTGTTCAGCGACCAGACCAAGGCGTCTCAGAACCCCACCTTCATTAATAAAGCTTTCCTCTTATATTCGCGATCTCCAGATTGCAATCTTAGTTTCTTGCTTGTTCTTCGTTTGCTCGCAGGAAACAGGCCCTCGTGGTCAGGTTGATCGTGCTCCGGCGTGGTCAATAATCCTGGGAAGTTGGTTTAGCGATTGCTAAGGCGCGACGTCTCGCACGTACGTAGTCGGATCGTCAAGGTCGACTCCCACAGAAACAATAGCCACCATCTCATCGAAACATCGGGACACCTTCGCCTCTATCACATCCGGGCCGAGGCCCATGTACCCCTTCGCCCCCTAGACTATATATACTCCATCCCCTTCCTCTTTCTAGGGTTAGTTTAGGTTTAGCTCATGTTTGTGTGAGAGCCTTGCTCATCCACTTGGTTATTTCTCCTCGGAGCTCAGGACCTCTTCGGAGAAGATCCCCCAAGCGGATTCAAGACCCCCTTCTAGGGTGGACCCCATCAAGACCTCCTCTCGGAGAAGAACGGCTACTCGTGTATCCTTACCTTTGTTGATTGTGGATCATATGTATCTCTTTGTGTTCGGTGATCTAGCACTTGTGTGATTGATTTCTTGTTGGTTGAGCGATCTCTCTCTCGTTTCCTCCGTGTCTCCCTTTGTTCTTCCGCGTGTTCTTCATGATTCCCCGTAGGATCCACTCCAAACATGAAAGATCATCCACGTAGGGTTCCGCCCTACATCATCTTGGTATCAGAGCCACGTTGATCACGTTTTTGGAGCCCCTACCCCGTGTTTGAGTGAACTTGATTCATTGTCAACATCGGTCAAGGTACATTGGTATAAGTTCTTCTCTTTCTCCCACTCATATTTGCTCGAGTCTTGTGATGGATAGGCAAGGCATTTCCTCTTCGGTCCTCGACAACAACGACGGCGTGAACAACTACATCACCAAAGCGCCTATCTTCGATCTACAACGACAAGTGCAAGGCACACAATCAAGATTGCGAGAGCGCATCGAGAACATCTCCATCGACATTCATCACTCCGAAGCAAGGAGAAGGGACTACATCGACAAGAAGCTTGCCGCACATAAAGAGGAGCAAGATGCAAGGATGGAGGAGATTAGAGCCTTGATCAAGTCTACTTTCCCTTCGTCATCCAGCGCGACATTCAAGCCACAAGTCTTGAGCGCTGAAACGACGCAAGTGCAAATCGTCCTCGTCCACATCTACATGGCGACCACCATCACGCTCGTGATCAACATCGCCATGAAGGGCAAGTCACCTCCAAGCATCATGTGCACGACGACGCATTTAACGCCAAGGAGCTCAAGCACGACAACGACATCATCATCATGAAGATGCTCCACAAGCGCAAATGCACAAGTCCCAACAAGCCCTACTTCACGCCAAGTCGAAGCTTCATAAGCACAAGAGAAGACCGTGAGACGAGCACCACCAAGACGGCGCTACGGCTACAACAACCACTTCGGCATCTTCGCCAAGTGCAATCAAGACATCTTCGCCTTTGGACGTACGGCATCTTCGCCTACTTCCCACGTGTACGCCTACATCAACTTCATCAAGTCCAAGGCGACCACCCACGAAGCGAGGGCGACCTTCCATCTTCGGAAGCCCCTCAAGGAAGATGGCCGAGCATGGGAAACTCCCTTCGGTCATGGAGACGAGCTATGAGGTGCCACATCATATGGGCCTCCAACACCAAGACGGTGACAAGACGGTCGAGCAAGGGCCATCCCCTTCGACCACGGCGACGAGCGCGAACCTCTTCAACAACATGAAGACGACGCCCACACTGGACTCATACTCCGAGTCAACCTACGCGACCGCGCATGGAGACACTTGCACCTACATCTCTCCGGCACCCACATATGTCGAGATGCTCCAGTTGCCATGTGAGGAGAGCCACCACCCCATGAGTGACATGAGTGACTCCACCATACGTGACATTGAGAGCATTTCCTATGAGAGGATGAGTGTGACCACCACTAGCCCTACACATGAGAGCATGCCACACATCCTATGTGAGGTTCAGCGCCATTTGAGTGACTCCACCCACCATACGAGTGAGAGCATCCTTGAGGGAGTGAGTGAGCCACAACACTTAGTGAGTGAGGTAGTTGACACGGCACATGAGGCCACTATGATTTCTAACGACTTAACCTCTACTCCTAGTGTGTTTTCTTCTTTGGTGCTAGGTCTCCTACATGACGACATGCCTATCCTAGACGAGTCCATCCCTACATTGGAGACGATGGCCATGGTGGACGATGATACACCCCACATGGTTCCATCAAGATGAAGATGACAACGAATGGATCGTTGACACCTCACCTACAACAAATGAGCGATGCTCCAAAGGTAACATAGGTGATGGTACTTCTCTTGGCCCACTAGTGGACTATCTTGACATCGATTGCTCCCATGATGTTGACCCACCTATTACCATGCTTCACGCTAGTGAGACTTCTTCATGCCTTGACTTACATATTTATGATGATTATGATGATGAGCATGTTGAGTTGCCTAGTTGTGATGCTATGCTTCATAGGATATCATGTGAAAGTTCTATTGGTCACATTATGTTTGGTAATCCTTTGAACTTGTCATATGCTATGAGTGAGATCTCCCATATTGCATCATTTCAATCTCAACATAGTAACTATGCATGCCCCATTAAAATAAACCCTATTTGCACTTATGGCATAGATGACGAGATGATGGTCATTGGCTTTTGCTTCTCTTGTGATGATATTGCCATGCCTCCTTTACATGATTTGTAATTCCTCTACTATGACATGCCATGATCACATTGTTTTGAATATGCATTGTTTTGGATGTTGTCAATATTCTCCACGTGATGTTTCTACTCTTGCTCATGAGGAGACCCCATAGTTTCCTCATACATATTAGGAGATTCGATGCATCTCATACTTTGCATGATTCCCATAATTGCGTGAACCATATGCATTCCATGAATAACAATGCTCTCGATATTTCCCAAGATGCATTACACAATTCGAGTCTCCATTATGCCATGCATAACAACAAACCTATCATGATGGATGACATGTTTATATATCACGCATCTCATTTATTTGAGCATTGGCTATTTTGTGCTCACCGACACATGCACGCGTCGCATCATGATGGATGATGTGTACATCTACCACGCACACACAATTTTTCCTTTGTCTTTGTTTTGTGTAGGTACTCATGTATACTCGTCAACTTCTCAATACCAAGAGTTGACGAAACGAGCTCTTGAGAGCAACGATGCTTTGGGATCCCGTGGACTATCCTTACCACCGCTCCCTTCGCGCAAGGACTACGCGCATCTCTTCTACTTGGCTCTCACAAGGCTATGGGCTATTTACCACTTGTCACCTTATGCTCATTTTACCGTGTTCACATTGCATGCTATGCTTGCTCCTATGCCTTTGCCATGCATTTGTGACCCTTGCTTGCATTTACCCATGATGCACAATTATGATATTCCTATGTGTATTTGCATGCTTGGTCGAGACCCTTGTTGCTATTGCCATATTTATCATGTGCCCCATGTTATTGATGCTTGTTGGGTTGGGAGAGTCATGATGCCCCATTGCTATTTACATATGGTCTCTCGCCAATACATTGATGACATTTTACTCATATCTTGCTTTCATGCTTGTGCTATGTCATGTGAATTATTCATGCACACTATTTGCACCAATGACATGCTTGCCATGATTCCTCCTAGTATGTTGCATCTTTGCACCAATAGCTTGCTTGACTTGATCGCTTGGATTGCTTGCTATGTTGCATCACCCATGTTCCACTATTACTTGCTTTCTTGGGTTGATGACATATATGCTCATGCCTCTCACATGATATATCTAGATCATTGTCTCTTGTGTCCATTAGTTGCCTCTCTCATATCCACTTGTATTGAGTGCAACTATACTATACTTATTGATCTTGGAGACTTTGACACCTTACTTGTGATGCATGCTTGTTTGATTGAGCCTATTGTATTTGGTTGTTCTTGCATCATATGCCTCCATACTATGACACGCTCCCTTGTACTTTCTTATGATGAGCATGATGCATACACTTGTTGGGTATCTTACCACTCGAATGATAGGTTTTGCACTTCCGCTAACCTCATTTGTTTTTCCGAGTGTTTGTCATGTTCTTTCATTTTGGAGGTTTCACAAGGCGATGTCATTATGCGACAACTTGGTCATGTGAAGGCATACACGTTGTGCAACACCAACATTTGCGAGAATCTACTAAAGGTGAACTCCTTCCCTTTGAGCCATCCTCAAGTTTGCATATTGGATGGGTCCTTCTTTCATTGTTGTTTCCTTCTTATTGTCCACATGATACATCTATTGGATGGAGGATCGACATTGGAGATCGACTCTATGGACCTTCACATTGAGGAGCGCTCGGACTTATGGGATGCACCTTCGAACCTCCACTCATGCCACGACATCGAGCATTGGTACATCAACACTCCTTTGACACATTGCACCCACACCTTCATATTTGTTGATTGTGCTCATACATGTCATGCTCGATGGACATATCATACCCATAGCAAATTTGCGTCTTATGCATGGATTGACTCACATTTTGATTGCCTTGTTGCATCTTGTATTCCCATGTCATCCATGATATATGAGCTTGTTCACTTCCTTAGCAAATTTGTTGTGATCTTCGTTGATGGCATATTCATACATCATGATCATATTGCCCATCATCAATTGCATGATAACATACACATGTTGAGCATCCATTGCCATATTCATGCTATTGATAAACCGTCTCACTATGACATCATTTTGCGCCGTGGTTGCATTCATCATATTTACAATACATTTGTGTGCACAATGAATGCTTTATATTTCATTCCATATTATCTTGCTAAGCTACATGTGCTTTGTCATGAACAATCTTGCCTCACGGACTCATTCTTACATGATGGACACTTTGTGTGCGCTAACCATTGTATTTCCGAGTGTCGTTTGTGTTTGCTCTCTTTGCATGTCTACCATCCCGACGACATCTTCAAGTACTTGGATTGCGCCATGACTTCCACCTGGCCCAATTGCAAGTCCGTCCACGACAACCGTTTCCATGGTGATGAGGATTTCGATCCGAGGTCGGATCTTTCCCAAGGGAGGGGAGATGATGCGGAGCATCCCACGATCATCCCCATGGACCTACAACCTTCTCATCAAGAGCCAAGAGGACCCTTGGCACGAGCTAGAGCTAGAGCTCTCGAGAACGAGGTGACTTCCTTCCTTAGTGATATCACATATGTCCCACTCGAGACATGGCTTCTACCTAAGTCCGATATGCTATGCATGATCAGGTGTCAAGAGGAGCCTTCCGAAGATGCACGTGAAAACGGACGAGCCGCCAAGTCCACGGACGAAGAGAACCACGGAAACGGGCAAATTCACCTTCCAGGCCTCGGACATCCTGCCAAGACCCCGGACATCCGGCCCTGGAGATGCCAACACAGCAGCCGCAGCCCAGCCAGAAAAGCTACAGGGCCCGGACATCCGGCCCCGCGTCCCGGACATACGGCCTTCCCCGAAGCCCCGGAAATCCGGCGCCACGCACCCGATTCGGAAGAAGTGGCCGCACCAGCCCGGACATCCAGCCTGCTAGCCCGGACATCCGGCGCCTCGTGAAGGCCCGGACATCCGGCCCGACGCGCGGACATCGGGCCTCCCCTGCCTGCGTGCAGTGCATCCGGGCCGAGGCCCATGTACCCCTTCGCCCCCTAGACTATATATACTCCATCCCCTTCCTCTTTCTAGGGTTAGCTTTGGTTTAGCTCATGTTTGTGTGAGAGCCTTGCTCATCCACTTGGTTACTTCTCCTCGGAGCTTAGGACCTCTTCGGAGAAGATCCCCCAAGCGGATTCAAGACCCCCTTCTAGGGTGGACCCCATCAAGACCTCCTCTCGGAGAAGAATGGCTACTTGTGTATCCTTACCTTTCTTGATTGTGGATCATATGTATCTCTTTGTGTTCGGTGATCTAGCACTTGTGTGATTGATTTCTTGTTGGTTGAGCGATCTCTCTCTCGTTTCCTCCGTGTCTTCCTTTGTTCTTCCACGTGTTCTTCGTGATGAGGACATCAATACCATTGTTACACCCACAGCCCCTACTGCTACATATACTGGACCAATTACTAGAGCTCGCGCACGCCAATTAAATTATCAGGTACTTTCGTTTCTTGGTAATGATTCTAATGTTCATGAGAATATGATGCTGCCTAAATTGGATACATTTGTTTTGCTTACAAATGAAGGCCCTAGCTTGGAGAAGGATGGACATTGGAGCAAGAACAAGCATGGAGATAATGCCATGCGCAAGGGAACAAGAACGGAGTTACAAGTGATGATTTCAGGACTTTGAAGCCACCATAATGGGTGCATGAAGCCTTGGACGAAATATACAAGATGCCACTTCATAATATTCGTCCCTAGGCTATTCTAGGTGCTGCGTCACCTTATTATTGGGCCAGGCCCATGTAATTTTGAAATACTTAAGTATAGGCTGTTTTAGAGTCCGTATGTGTGGGGAAACAAGAGTTAGGGATGGTTTCGGACCCCTCCCTCAAGGGCCACGAAATTCCCTCCTCTTCCTCCATATATACAGCCCTTAGGGCGTCGTTTAGACTTTGGGTTTTGTTTAGATTAAAAGTTCGCCATAGCTGCAACTTCGCGTGCATTTCGCTTGTGTTCAACGACTGCATAAAGGCGTCACAGAACCCCACCTTGATCAATAAAGCTTTCATCTTATATTCGCAATATCCAGATTGCAATCTCAGTTTCTTGCTTGTTCTTCGTTTGCTCGCAGGAAGCAGACCCTCGTGGTCGAGTTGATCGTGCTCGGCGTGGTCAATAACCTCTCGGAGTTGGTTTAGCGATTGCTAAGGCGCCGACGTCCTCAAGACGCTCGTAGTCGGATCGTCAAAGTCGACTTCCTCCAAAGCGAAAACCAACATCTCATCGAAAGACGGGACACCTTTGCCTCTATCAAGTGGTATCAGATTTTCAGGTTGCTCGGTGAGATTTTACAGTTTTCCGTAGTTTAGATCGAGTCCGTTCTTCATACCTATAGTCCACGAAAAAGCCACAAAAAAAAATTAGGGTTCGTTCATCATATCCGAACCAATCTGAGCCTTTGCATAATCTTTTGGGGTTTTGCTTTGTTGAATTCTTGGTTGCATCGTCAGGTCTAGTTGCTTTGGTCTTAGCGCCCGGTCTTTTAGAGTTTCGAAGTTACGGTCATAAGTTGTCACGCCGCCACCGCACCATCATCATCGCCTCGCCACCTACCATCACCATCGAATCCATATCCATATACCACCACCAATCCGTGTCCATATACCACCACCGATCCATATCCATATACTACCACCGCTACCACCACCGCTGCCATATACCACCACCATATATCCACCACCAATCCGAGTTCTTCTCATATTAGGTTTGTTTCGAGATCCATCTAGTTTCCGATTCGTGTTTCCTTGCCGAAGTAGGTTTCAAAAAAAAAAAGAGTCCTGAAACCACCCTCCGCTTAGGCCCAAAATTTTCCGAAAACGCACTTGTTGAAAAATTTTACGCTATCCTGTTTTAAGTGTTTCTAAGTGTATTGAGACAACAAGTTATAGAAAGTTTTTTGACCTGCTTCAGCTTTTGGGTCCGGCAATCGAAAAAAAAAAAATTGGTCGAAAATTTTTTCGTGCCCATCTGTCGGTTTGACCTAGGAAGAGTTTTGAGACACTCGTCATTATAGTGATTTTTCGCACAAAAAAAAAACAAAAGAGCAGCAAAAAAAAAAAAGCAACAAGAAAAAAAAAAATAGCCAAAAAAAAATCCAGAGTATGCTTTTCCCTTGTTTACGTGCAGCGCCGTGATTTTGTTAGTGTTCTAGGCTCGCGTCTCTAGCACGGTTCAGCCTAGGACCGACAAGATCACGTCGTTGAGCGTTTATTCAACTTTGCATCTCCGAATTGATTATTCTTGACCCTTTTTGCTACCATATTATAAGCCTTCCCAGCTCCACATACATCTACATCGTATGCTTGACTCTCCACAGTAATCGCTCTATCCAAGCTTTGAGAGTTTTGACTACATCGGTTTGGTCACCGCCTTCTTTGGGTAAGAACTGGTAAGAATTTGAGATTTGCTTGACGGATTTGTGATCGTCCACCACACAACCACCACCACTTCCTAGTAGTCCGTCAATCATATTCTTGTGTGTTTCTATTGTCGCTAACCATGGCAGGATCACAAGCCGATTTAGACCGACCGGGAGAACATGACAAACAAAGCGCTACATGATAAGTTTCAACAAATGATGAGTGGGCGGTGGACGATGTGCTAAATAGATTTGAAGAGGCCATGGAGAAGATAGATGGCATTGAGAAGGCGTTCAAACAAAGCTCGATACCAAGTTTAATGAATTGCTCGCTGCGTCTACCACCACCACCACCGGCGGCACCTAACGCACCTCTACTACAACAACAAGGACTACCTCCACATCGCGAAACAGCCTCCGCCGAAGCTTCCCGTGTCCCTCTTCACTGGCCAAGGCTGCTTTGGTCTTCTTTGTTGATACTTCCGTGGCTCCTGCTGCTGCGGTGGGGAGGATGATTATGTGAGAGATTACGAGGATGAGGTTGATCAACATCAAGATTACGTGCAACCACCGGCACCACAACCACCGTGTCGCCCACATGCAAATAATGGCAATGTTCGGGCTCCCCTTCAGTACGAGATCATGACCATCTCCCTAAACTGAAATTGAATATTCCACCATTTGAGGGTAGATATGTTCACGATATATATCTTACTTGGGAGTTAGAAACTGAACAACGATTTACATGTTTACAATATCCCGAGGAGAGACGTGTTCCTCGCCATTGCTTTGTGCTTTCACTAGCTTTGCATGTGTTTGGTGGTGCGAACATTGTAGATTATATCCTGTTCCAGCTACTTGGGCTGCTTTGAAAACTGCTATGCGTACTCGTTGGGTTCCACCATATTATCAACGTGAATTACTTCAAAAATTGCAGCGCTTAAGACAAGGAAAAAATTCGCAGAAGAATATTATACGGAATTACAAACTGGCTTGATTAGATGTGGTATTGTTGAGGAGAATGAAGCTATGCTTGCACGTTTTCTGGGTGGATTAAATAGAGAGATTCAGACCATTCTAGACTACAAGGATTATAATAATATCACTCGATTATTCCATCTTGCTTGTAAAGCTGAACGTGAAGTGCAGGATCGATGTGCGTTGGCGCGAACTAACTTTTCTCGCAGGTCGACCTTCATCATGGACACCACGTGCATCATCTACTTCCACACGTTCTACTACACGGCACCTCCGCCGGCTGCCACCTCCAACCGTGATACAAGAAAGGTGCACAACCACCACTATCTCGCCAAGAGCACACTGCTGGCCTACACAGCTCTTCTTCTTCCATGGCGTCAACAGGGCACACAAGTGATATTATTTGTCGTCGTTGTAAGGGAAGAGGACATTTCTTGAGAGAATGCCAATCTCAGCGTGTGATGATTGCTCACGAGGATGGTGGGTATGAGTCCGCTAGTGACTATGATGAAGAGACTTTGGCTCTTATTACACATGAAGAACACGGTGGAGATGATTCTGATCATGACACGCAATACATGGCTGCTGAAGATGCTGACAGGTATGAATTGTTTAGTTGCTCAACGTGTTTTGAGTGTGCAGGTTACACAAGCTGAGCAAAATCAGAGACATAACTTGTTCCATACAAAGGGAGTTGTGAAGGAACGTTCTATTCGCGTCATCATAGATGGAGGGAGCTGCAACAACTTGGCTAGCATGGATATGGTGGAGAAGCTTTCTCTCACCACAAGACCACATCCACATCCTTACTACATCCAATGGTTCAACAACAGCGGCAAGGTTAAGGTAACACGCATCGCTCGTGTGTATTTTAGTATCTCTACATATGCTGATTATGTTGATTGTGATGTGGTACCTATGCAAGCATGTTCCTTATTACTTGGTAGACCATGGCAATTTGATAAAAATTCTGTACACCATGGTAGAAACAATCAAGATACTCTTGTTCACAAGGATAAAAATATTACTTTGCTTCCTATGACTCCTGATTCCATTTTGAAAGATGATATTAATAGAGCTAATAAAGCAAAACAGAGAGAAAATAAGAGTGAAAATCAGATTGTGGCAAAAGAATTTGAGCAACAAATGAAGCCTAATAATAAACCATCTAATGTTGCTTCTGAAATTAAACTGAAAAGTGCATGTTTATTTGCCACCAAATCTGATATTGATGAGCTAGATTCTAGCAAATCTGTTTGCTATGCTTTTGTGTGCAAAGAGGCATTATTTTCATTCGAGGACGTGCCTTCCTCTTTGCCCCCGGCTGTCACTAACATTTTGCAGGAGTTCACGACGTCTTCCCACAAGACGTGCCACCGGGATTACCACCTATTCGAGGGATTGAGCATCAAATTGACTTAATTCCCGGCGCATCGCTACCCAACCGTGCACCATACCGTACCAATCCAGAGGAGACGAAGGAGATTATGCGTCAAGTACAGGAGCTGCTCGACAAAGGTTATATACGCGAATCTCTTATTCCTTGTGCTGTTCCTATTATACTAGTGCATAAAAATGATGGTACGTCGGCGTATGTGTGTTGATTGTAGAGGCATTAATAATATTACTATTCGTTATCGTCATCCTATTCCTAGGCTAGATGATATGCTTGATGAATTGAGTGGCTCTACAATATTCTCCAAAGTTGATTTGCGTAGTGGATACCATCAAATTCGTATGAAATTGGGAGATGAATGGAAAACAGCATTTAAAACTAAGTTTGGATTATATGAGTGGTTAGTCATGCCTTTTGGGTTAACTAATGCACCTAGTACTTTCATGAGATTAATGAACGAAGTTTTACGTGCTTTCATTGGACGATTTGTGGTAGTTTACTTTGATGATATACTGATTTATAGCAAATCTTTGGAAGAACATTTGGAACATTTACGTGTTGTTTTTAATGCTCTACGTGATGCACGCTTGTTTGGTAACCTTGGGAAGTGCACCTTTTGCACCGAATCGAGTATCTTTTCTTGGCTATGTTGTTACTCCACAGGAATTGAAGTTGATAAAGCCAAGATTGAAGCTATTGAGAGTTGGCCGCAGCCCAAAACGGTCACACAAGTGAGGAGTTTTCTTGGACTCGCTGGTTTCTATAGGCGTTTTGTGAGAGACTTTAGCACCATTGCTGCACCTCTCAATGAGCTTACAAAGAAGGATGTGCCTTTTGTTTGGGGTACCGCATAGGAAGAAGCCTTCACGGTATTGAAAGATAAGTTGACACATGCTCCTTTACTCCAACTTCCCGACTTTAATAAGACTTTTGAGCTTGAATGTGATGCTAGTGGAATTGGATTAGGAGGTGTGTTATTACAAGATGGCAAACCTGTTGCATACTTTTCTGAAAAATTGAGTGGGCCTAGTCTGAACTATTCTACTTATGACAAAGAATTATATGCTCTTGTTCGGACTTTAGAGACATGGCAACATTATTTATGGCCCAAAGAATTTGTTATACATTCTGATCATGAATCTTTGAAACATATTAAAAGTCAAGCTAAACTGAATCGTAGACATGCTAAATGGGTTGAATTCATTGAGACTTTCCCTTATGTCATTAAACACAAGAAGGGTAAAGAAAATGTTATTCCGATGCTTTGTCTCGTCGATATACTATGCTTTCACAACTTGACTTCAAAATATTTGGTTTGGAGACCATCAAAGATCAATATGTGCATGATGCTGATTTTAAAGATGTAATGCAGAATTGTAAAGAAGGAAGAACATGGAACAAGTTCGTTATTAATGATGGTTTTGTGTTCCGTGCTAACAAGCTATGCATTCCTCGCTAGCTCTGTTCGTCTTTTGTTGTTGCAGGAGGCGCATGGAGGAGGATTAATGGGACACTTTGGCGTGAAGAAGACGGAGGATATACTTGCTACACATTTCTTTTGGCCAAAGATGAGACGGGATGTTGAGCGCTTTTGTTGCTCGCTGCACTACATGTCAAAAAGCTAAGTCACGACTCAATCCTCATGGTTTATATATGCCTTTGCCAAAGCCTAGTGTTCCTTGGGAGGATATATCTATGGACTTTGTTTTAGGTTTACCTCGAACAAAGAAGGGAGGGATAGCATATTTGTTGTCGTGGATAGATTCTCGAAAATGGCACACTTTATACCATGTCATAAAAGCGATGATGCTTTGTTAATGTTGCTGATTTGTTCTTTCGTGAAATTATTCGCTTGCATGGTGTGCCAAATACTATTGTTTCAGATCGTGATACTAAATTTCTTAGCCACTTTTGGAGATGTTTATGGGCTAAGTTGGGGACTAAACTGCTTTTAGTACTACTTGTCACCCCAAACTGATGGACAAACTGAAGTAGTCAATAGAACATTGTCTACTATGCTTAGGGCTGTTTTGAAGAATAATAAGAAAATGTGGGAAGAATGCTTGCCTCATATTGAATTTGCTTATAATCGCTCATTGCATTCTACTACTAAGATGTGCCCTTTTGAAATTGTGTATGGCTTCCTACCTCGTGCACCTATTGATTTGTTGCCTCTTCCATCTTCGGAGAAGGTTAATTTTGATGCTAAAGAACGTGCTGAATTGATTTTAAAAATGCATGAGATAACTAAGGAAAATATTGAGCGTATGAATGCTAAATATAAACGTCTTTGGAGATAAGGGTAGAAAACATGTTGTCTTTGCACTGGAGATCTTGTTTGATTACATTTATGTAAGGATAGGTTTCCTAGTTTGCGCAAATCAAAGCTAATGCCACGTGCTGATGGTCCATTTAAGGTGTTAGAGAAAATAAATGATAATGCATATAAACTTGAGCTACCCGCAGATTTTGGGGTTAGTCCCACTTTTAACATTGCAGATTTGAAGCCTTATTTGGGTGAGGAATATGAGCTTCCGTCGAGGACGACTTCATTTCAAGAAGGGGAGGATGATGAGGACATCAATACCATTGTTACACCCACAGCCCCTATCGCTACATATCTGGACCAATTACTAGAGCTCACAAGACGCCAATTAAATTATCGGTACTTTCGCTTCTTGGTAATGATTCTAATGTTCATGAGAATATGATGCTGCTTAAATTGGATACATTTGTTTTGCTTACAAATGAAGGCCCTAGCTTGGAGAAGGATGGACATTGAGCAAGAACAAGCATGGAGATAATGCCATGCGCAAGGGGAACAAGAACGGAGTTACAAGTGATGATTTCAGGACTTTGAAGCCACCATAATGGGTGCATGAAGCCTTGGACGAAATATACAAGATGCCACTTCATAATATTCGTCCCTAGGCTATTCTAGGTGTCACGTCACCTTATTATTGGGCCAGCCCATGTAATTTCGAAATACTTAAGTATAGGCTGTTTTTAGAGTCCGTATGTGTGGGGAAACAAGAGTTAGGGATGGTTTGGACCCTCCCTCAAGGGCCACGAAATTCCCTCCTCTTCCTCCATATATACAGCCCTTAGGGCGTCGTTTAGACTTTGGGTTTTGTTTAGATTAAAAGTTCGCCATAGCTGCAACTTCACAGCATTTCGCTTGTGTTCAACGACTGCACAAAGGCGCCACGTAACCCCACCTTGATCAATAAAGCTTTCATCTTATATTCGCAATATCCAGATTGCAATCTCAGTTTCTTGCTTGTTCTTCGCTTGCTCGCAGGAAGCAGACCCTCGTGGTCAGGTTGATGCGTGCTCGGCGTGGTCAATAACCTCTCGGAGTTGGTTTAGCGATTGCTAAGGCGCGACGTCCTCGCACGTTCATAGTCGGATCGTCAAAGTCGACTTCCTCCAAAGCGAAAACCAACATCTCATCGAAAGACGGGACACCTTTGCCTCTATCACTTCGTGATTCCCCGTAGGATCCACTCCAAACGTGAAAGATCATCCACGTAGGATTCCGCCCTACATCAGTTGTACTTGGCGCTCGATGGTGTGCCTTGTATCCTCATGCATCTTCTTGATGTAGCTTGCTCGTGCACTCGCATCCATGTTGGTGCGCTCTTGTAGAGGAAGATGTAGTCATGTAGGGTGGAACCCTAGGGGCCGATCTTTCACGTTTGGAGAGGATCCCTACGAGGAACACGAAGAACGAGCGGAAGAGCACGAGGGAAATCACGGGGGAAAACACAAAAGAACCACTCAAACCAACAAGATTCAATTACACATGCGCTAGATCGATGAACACAAAGAGAGATACACGATCCACGATCAACAAAGGTGATGTAGGGTGGAACCCTAGGGGCCGATCTTTCACGTTTGGAGAGGATCCCTACGAGGAACACAAAGAACGAGCGGAAGAGCACGAGGGAAATCACGGGGGAAAACACAAAAGAACCACTCAAACCAACTAGATTCGATTACACATGCGCTAGATCGATGAACACAAAGAGAGATACACGATCCACGATCAACAAAGAACGATACAAGAGGTAACCGATTCTTCTCCGTGAGGTGGTCTTGATTGTCTTCCCTTGAAGGGGTCTTGAATCCGCTTGGGGGATCTTCTCCGAAGAGGTCGTGAGCTCCGAGGAGAAGTAACCAAGCGGATGAGCAAGGCTCTCACACAAAATATGAGCTAAACCATTGCTAACCCTAACTAGGAGGAGGGGGTGGTCTATTTATAGTCTGAGCCACGAAGGGGTAAGTGGGAAAGAGGTTACATGGGCTTCGGCCCGAGTCTTTGCACGCAGGCAGGCCGGAAGTTCCGGGCAGGGCCGGAAGTTCCGGGCTCCGGAAGTTCCGGGCAGGTTCCGGCCGGGTTCCAGGCTATCCAGAGAGTTTGCGCGCTCGGGGCTGGTCTGGACTCCGGGGGCCGGAGGTTCCGGGCAGGCTGGAAGGTCCGGGCTTTCCAGAAGCCTGTCCCTGCTTCTTCTTCCTTCTCCTCTTCCATGCTTGGCCATGGTCCTTGGATCCTCCATGGTCGTCTCGGTTGTACCTGAGTGTATGCAAGGTCCATGCATGAGGTAGTAGCCATGTCTCACATGAGGAAAGTGACGGTTCGATGAGGAGTGAGTTCACCTTGTGTCCAATGGCGCTTTGTTCGAGGTCTCGTCATATGTCCACTTGGGGTTTGGAGAGTAGTCGGAGTGTACATGGGGATGAACGTGGGATGCTCCGCATCATCTCCCCTCCCTTGGGAAAGATCCGACCTCGGATCGTGATCCTCATAACCATGGAAACGGTTGTCGTGGACGAACTTGTAGTTGGACGAAGTGGAAGACATTGTGCAATCCAAGTACTCCAAGGTGTCTCCGGTATGTGGTACATGCAAAATGAGCAAACACAAAGTACACTTGGAAATACAATGGTTAGCGCACACAAAGTGTCCATCATGTAAGAATGAGTCCGTGCAACAAGATTGTTCGTGACAAAGCACATGAAGCTTATCAAGATGATACAAAATGATGTGCAAAGCATTCATGAGAGCAAAAGCATTCATTGTGCACAAATGTGTTGTGAATATGATCAAGGCAACCATCGTGCAAAATGATGTCATAGTGAGACAGTTTATCAATAACATGAATATGGCAATGGATGCTCAATATGATTATGTTATCATGCAATTGATGGTAGGCAATGTGATCATTATGTACGAATATGCCATCAAGAAAGATCACAACAAATTTGCTAAGGAAATGCACAAGCTCATATATCATGGATGACATAGAAATACTAGATGCACCAAGGCAATCATAATGCAAGTCAATCCATGTATAAAGTGCAAACTTGTTATGGGAGTTGTTGTACCATGGCTCAATGTCGTGGTAGAAATGGTGGTCCTTTGGTGAATCCACTAAGTCCGAGCACTCCTCAACTTGAAGGTCCATAGGGTCCATCTCCAATGTCGGTCCTCCATCCAATAGATGTATCATGTAGACTACAAGAAGGAAACAACAATGAAAGAATGGCCCATCCAATATGCGATTTGAGGATGGCTCAAAGGGAAGGAGGTCACCTTTAGGAGTTTCTCAAGGATGATGGAGTTGCGCATCTTGTATGCCTTCACATAACCAATATGTCTCATGAGGGTATCGCCTTGTGAATCCTTCAAAATGAACGAACATGACAAACACTCGGAAAAACAAATGAGGTTAGCGTAAATGCAAAACCTAACATTCGTGTATTAAGATACCCAACAAGTGTATGCATCATGCTCATCATAAGAAAGAACAAGGGAGCATTTCATAGTATGGAGGCATATGATGCGAGAACAACTAAATACAATAGGCTCAATCAAACAAGCATGCATCACAAGTAAAGTGTCAAAGTCGCCAAGAGCAATAAGCATAGATGCAACAATTGGAGGCAATCGACAATGAACAAGATATATCATGTGAGAGGCATGAACATATATGTCATCAACCCAAGAAAGCGAGTAATAGTGGAACATGGGTGATGCAACATAGCAAGCAATCATAGTGATCAAGTCAAGCAAGCTAGTAGTGCGAAGATGCAACATACTAGAGGGAATCATAGCAATCATGTCCATGTGTGCAAATAGTGGGCATGAGTAATTCACATGACATAGGACAAACATGAAAGCAAGATATGAGGACAATAGCATGAATGTATTGGTGAGAAGCCATATGTAAGTAGCAACGGGATATCATGACTCTCCCAACACAACAAGCATCAATAGCATGGGGCACATGATAAACATGGCAATAGCAACAAGGATCTCCACCAAGCATGCAAATACACATAGGAATATCATAATGGTGCATCATGGGTAAATGCAAGCAAGGGTCACAATTGCATGGCAAAGGCATAGGAGCAAGCATAACATGCAAAGTGAGCACAATAGTATGGGCATAAGGTGACAAGTGGTAAATAGCCCATAGCCGTGTGAGAGACAAGTAAAAGAGATGCGCGTAGTCCTTGCGCAAAAGGAATGGTGGGAATGAAAGTCCACGGGATCCCAATTCATCATTGCTCTCAAGAGCTCGTTTCGTCAACTCTTGGAATTGAGAGGTTGACGAGTATACGTGAGTACCTACACAAAACAAAGACAAAGGGAAAATTGTGTGTGTGTGGTAGATGTACGCATCATCCATCATGATGCATACGTGCTTGTGTTGGTTAGCACCAAATATCCAATGCTCAAATAAATGAGATGCGTGATATAGAAACATGTCATCCATCATGATAGGTTTGTTGTTATGTATAGCACAATGGAGACTCAAATTGGGTAATGCATCATGGGAAATATGTAGAGCATTGTTATTCATGGAATGCATATGGTGCACGCAATTACGGGAATCATGCAAAGTATGAAATGCATCAAGATCTCCTAATATGTATGAGGAAACTATGGGGGTCTCCTCATGAGTATGAGTAGCAACATCACATGGAGAATATTGACAACATCCAAAACAATGCATATTTGTTACAATGTGATCATGGCATGGTATAGTAGATGAATTGCGCAAATCATGTAAAGGAAGCATGGCAATATCATCACATGAAAAACAAAAGCCAATGACCATCATCTCGTCATCTATGCCATAAGTGCAAATGGGATTTATTTTAATGGGGCATGCATAGTTACTATGTTGAGATTGAAATGATGCAATATGGGAGATCTCACTCATAGCATATGACAAGTTCAATTGATTGTCAAACATGAAGTGACCATAAGAATTTTCACATGTTATCTTATGAAGCATAGCGTCACAACTAGGCAACTCAACATGCTCATCATCATATTCATCATAATTAGGTAAGTCAAGGCATGGAGAAGTCTCACTAGCATGAAGCATGGGAATAGGTGGGTCAACATCATGGGAGCAACCATTGGTAAGAGAGTCCACTAGTGGGACAAGAGAAGCACCATCACATATGTTACCTTTGGAGCGTCGCTCATGTGTTGTAAGTGAGGTGTCGAAGATCCACTCGTTGTCATTTTCGTTTTGATGGAACCATGTGGGGGGGTGCATCATTGTCCACCATGGCCATCGTCGTCTCCATTGGAGGGATGGACTCGTCGAGTATAGGCATGTCGTCATGTAGGAGACCTAGCACCAAAGAAGAAAACACACTAGGAGTAGAGGTTAAGTCATTAGAAATCATAGTGGCCTCACATGCCGTGTCAACTACCTCACTCGCTAAGTGTTGTGGCTCACTCACGCCCAATATGATGCTCTCACTCGTATGGTTGGTGGAGTCACTCAAATGGTTCTCAACCTCACATAGGATGTGTGGCATGCTCTCATGTGTGGGGCTAGTGGTGGTCACACTCATCCTCTCAAAGGAAATGCTCTCAATGTCACATATGGTGGAGTCACTCATCTCTCTCATGGGGTAGTGGCTCTCTTTACATGACAAATGGGGCATCTCGACATATGTGTGTGTCGGAGAGAAGTTGGTGCAAATGTCTCCATGCTCAATTCCTATCGCCGTGGTCGAAGGGGATGGCCCTTGCTCGACCTTCTTGTCACCATCTTGGTGTGGGAGGCCCATATGATGTGGCACCTCGTAGCTCATCTCCATGACCGAAGGGAGTTTCCCATGCTCAGCCATCTTCCTTGGGGGGCTTCCGAAGATGGAAGTGTCACCCTCGCTCGTAGGTAGTAGCCTTGGACTTGATAAAGTCGATGTAGGCGTACACGTGGGAAGTAGGCGAAGATGCCGTACGTCCAAAGGCGAAGATGCCTTGAGAACACTAGGCGAAGATAACAAAATGGTTGGTGTAGTAGACGAAGCGTTCTCGTGGTGGTGCTTGTCTCGCGGTCTTCTCTTGTGCTCATGAAGCTTGGACTTGGCGTGAAGTAGATCTTGTTGGGACTTGTACGTTTGCGCTTGTGGAGCATCTTCATGTTGATGGTGTCGTTGTCGCACTTGAGCTCGATGGCGTTCATCGTCGTGCACATGATGCTTGGAGGTGACTTGCCCTTCATGACGATGTGGATCACGAACGTGATGGTGGCCGCCATGGAGATGTGGTCGACTTGCGCTTGCATCGCTTGGGCGCTGCGAAGACTTGTGACTTGAACGTCGCCGCCTTGAAGATGACGAAGGGGAAGAAGACTTGATCAAGGCTCTAATCTCCTCCATCCTTGCATCTTGCTCCTCTTTATGCGAGGAAAGCTTGTTGTCGATGTAGTCCCTTTTCCTTGCTTTGGAGAGATGAATGTCGATGGAGAGGTTCTCGATGCGCTCTTGCAATCTTGATTGTGCGCCTTGCATTTGTCGTCAGAGATCAAGATTGACGCTTTGGTGATGTAGTTGTTCATGCCGTCGTTGTTGTCGAAGACCGGAGATGAAATGCCTTGCCTATCCATCACAAAACTCGAGCAAATATGAGTGGGAGAAAGAGAAGAACTAGACCAAATGTACCTTGACCGATGTTGAAGATGGATCAATGATCACTCAAATGTGTAACAAGGAAATAGCACAATTGGTACCAATTCTTGTCGGTTTCTCACACCTACACAAATAAGGCTTATGGTGGAGCTCGGTGAGGATAGTGGCACAAAAATTTGATGCAAAATGTGAGCAAGAGTCAATAATGTTGAAAGAGATTCACAAATTCGCAAGTTAAACAAGTAGACCACTAGCAAAGAATGGCACGCGGAAACACACACACTAATAGATAAATGGGGTCGTGCAACCAAGGAATGAGCTCAAAATGTGGAATCCACCAAAACGCTCGTGTTGCCCAACTCAAGAGAGACGCTAGCACGATTGCTCAATAGGCGGATACGACACTTGTGCATAACCTATAAGATGCAAAATGGATAAACTTTCTATCCCAAGTATGCTATGTATGTATGGTTCCCGGTGTTTCTAAAGATGATCCAAGATGATCGGGTATGACAATCTTATGTGCAATGTGGTATGATGCTATGGCACTTGCTTACAAGCTTCTTTGCTCTTTCTCTTTTGCTTAAAAGCTTATTCTCTTTTTTTTATGGCCAATTTTGCACAATGCACAAACCAAGATAGCAATTGTGTATATGCGGGAACAGACTTGTGACACAAGATATGATACCAATATATGCACCACGCTGATATGGTATGTATGCTATGGGAAGTATGATCACTAATGTGCACAAGTAAAGTTGCCGGCAATACTCAAATGGCTAGTCTCGATAGGCAAGTAACACAAAATGGGCTAGGGGTTAACAATGCAATGGCAAGGGGAATATACAAAGGAGGGATACCACGATACCAAGATGATATGGAGGTTACCGTCCGGCGATGATGAGTGGTGGTGTTCTTGATGTAGAAACCAAGATGATGGAGTCTCGTCCCTAAGTAGCCGAAACCGCGAACTCAAAATCTCAAATGTCAAATGTCAAAATGGTGGTAGCGGGAATGCGGTGGTGGTTTGCACTTGGCAAAACGGAAGTATTGGTGGAAACCCGAGTAGTCAAGTTGACCGCGTTATGGTGGTGGAAGTGTATGATGGGCTATACACGGAGTCAAATTTGAAAGCACGTCCCTAAGTAGCCGAAACACCTTAGGAGACACAACTCTCAACACAACAAAATTGGGTTAAGTTGAGGTGGCGGAAGTGTATGGTGTATAAGCCTATGCGGAAGTTATGGTGGTATTGCGGATGATGTGGTGGAAGCCCTAGCCAAAGATGCCAAAGTACCAAACATTTGATGGTGTCAAAATGATGAGGACATCAATACCATTGTTACACCCACAGCCCCTGCTGCTATACATACTGGACCAATTACTAGAGCTCACAAGACGCCAATTGAATTATCGTGTACTTTCGCTTCTTGGTAACGATTCCAATGTTCATGAGAATATGATGCTGCCTAAATTGGATACATTTGTTTTGCTTACAAATGAAGGGCCTACCATGGACAAGAAAGATGAACTTTGGAGCAAGTTCAAGCATGGAGATGTTGGCATGCTAAGGGAAACAAGAACGGAGTTACAAGTGATGATTCCAGGACTTTGAAGCCACCCTAATGAGAGCATGAGGCCTTGGACGAAATATACAAGATGCCACTTCATAATATTCGTCCATAGGCTATTCTAGGTGCTGCGTCACCTTATTATTGGGCCAGCCCATGTAATTTCGAAATACTTAAGTGTAGGCTGTTTTTAGAGTCCGTATGTGTGGGGAAACAAAAGTTAGGGTTGGTTTGGACCCCTCCCTCAAGGGCCACGAAATTCCTCCTCTTTCTCCATATATACAGCCCTTAGGGCGTCGTTTAGACTTTGGGTTTTGTTTAGATTAAAAGTTCGCCATAGCTGCAACTTCGCGTGCATTTCGCTTGTGTTCAACGACTGCATAAAGGCGCCATGTAACCCCACCTTGATCAATAAAGCTTTCATCTTATATTCGCAATATTCAGATTGCAATCTCAGTTTCTTGCTTGTTCTTCGCTTGCTCGCAGGAAACAGGCCCTCGTGGTCGTTGATCGTGTTCCGGCGTGGTCAATAACCCTCGGAAGTTGGTTTAGCGATTGCTAAGGCGCTGACGTCTCGACGCTCGTAGTCGGATCGTCAAGGTCGACTCCCACGTAAAACGATAGCCACCATCTCATCGAAACATCGGGACACCTTTGCCTCTATCAAGTGGTATCAGATTTTCAGGTTGCTCGGTGAGATTTTACAGCTTTCCGTAGTTTAGATCGAGTTTGTTCTTCATACCTACAGTCCATGAAAAAGCCACAAACAAAAATAAGGTTAGTTCATCATATCCGAACCAATCTGAGCCTTTTGCATAATCTTTTCAGTATTTTGCTTTGTTGAATTTGCGGTTGCATCATCGTGTCGAGTTGCTGGTCTTAGCGTCTAGTCTTTTAGAGTTTCGAGTTCTGGTCATAAGTTGTCACGCCGCCACCGCACCATCATCATCGCCCCTGCCACCTACCATCACCGCTCCGAATCCGTATCCATATACCACCACCAATCTGAGTTCTTCTCATATTAGGTTTGTTTTCGAGATCCATCTAAATTCCGATTCGTGTTTCCTTGCCTGAGTAGGTTTCGGAAAAAAAAAGTCTGGAAACCACCCTCCGTTTAGGCCCAAAATTTTCCGAAAACGCACTTGTCGAAAAATTTTCTGGCTATCCTATTTTTAGGTGTTTCTAAGCGTATTGATACGACCGCCATTATAGAAAGTTTTTTTGACCTGCTTCAGCTTTTTGGGTCCGGGCAAATAAAAAAAAATTTTTTTTGGTCGAAAAAATTTCGTGCCCATCTGTATTTGACACAGGAAGAGTTTTGAGACACTCGCCATTATAGTGATTTTTCAAAAAAAAAAGAGCATAAAAAAAAGCAGCAAAAAAAAAAAGAGCGAAAAAAATTTACAGAGTGTGCTTTTCCGTTGTTTCCGCAAAGTGCCGTGATTTTGTTAGTGTTCTAGGCTCGCGTCTCTAGCACGGTCTAGCCTAGGACCAAAGACAAGATCTGCCGTTGAGCGCTTATTCAACTTTGCATCTCTGATTTGATTATTCTTGACCCTTTTTGCCACCATATTATAAGCCTTCCCAGCTCCACATACATCTACATCGTATGCTTGACTCTCCCCGGTAATCGCTCTATCCAAGCTTTGAGAGTTTTGACTACATCGGTTGCCGATCACCGCTTTCACCGGGTAAGAACTGGTAAGAATTTGAGATTTGCTTGACGGATTTGTGAATGTCCACCACACCACCACCACCACTTCCTAGTAGTCCGTCAATCATATTCTTACGTGTTTCTATTGTTTGCTAACCATGGCAGGATCACAAGCCGATTTAGACCGACCGGGAGAACATGACAAACAAAGCGCTACATGATAAGTTTCAACAAATGATGAGTGGGCAGGTGGAAGATGTTCTAAATAGATTTGAAGAGGCCATGGAGAAGATAGATGGCATTGAGAAGGCGTTCAAACAAAGCTCGATAACAAGTTTAATGAATTGCTCGCTGCGTCTACCACCACCACCACCGGCTGCACCTAATGCACCTCTACAACAACAACAACGACTACCTCCACATCGCTGGCAGCCCTCCGCCGAAGCGAGCCGTGTCCCTCTTCACTGGCCAAGTGCCGGTGCTTCTGTTGATACTACGTGGCTCCTGCTGGCGATGTGGGGGAGGATGATTATGTGAGAGAGTACGAGGATGAGGTTGATCAACTTCGTAACTATGTGCAAGTGCAACCACCAGCACCACAACCACCCGGTCGTCCACATGCAAATAATGGCAATGTTAGGGCGCCTCAGTACGAGATCATGACCATCTCCCTAAACTGAAGTTGAATATTCCACCATTTGAGGGTAGATATGTTCCTGATCTATATCTTACTTGGGAGTTAGAAACTGAACAACGATTTACATGTTTACAATATCCCGAGGAGAGACGTGTTCCCGCTTGCTGTTTGTGCTTTCACTAGCTTTGCATGTGTTTGGTGGTCCGAACATTGTAGATTATATCCTGTTCCAGCTACTTGGACTGCTTTGAAAACTGCTATGCACTCGTTGGGTTCCACCATATTATCAACGTGAATTACTTCAAAAATTGCAGCGCTTAAGACAAGGAAAAAATTCGGTAGAAGAATATTATCAGGAATTACAAACTGGCTTGATTAGATGTGGTATTGTTGAGGAGAATGAAGCTATGCTTGCACGTTTTCTGGGAGGATTAAATAGAGATATTCCGACCATTCTAGACTACAAGGATTATACTAATATCACTCGATTATTCCATCTTGCTTGTAAAGCTGAACGTGAAGTGCAGGATCGACAGCGCTTGGCGCGGACTAACTTTTCTCGCAGGTCGACCTTCATCATGGACACCACGTGCATCATCTACTTCCACACGTTCTACTACACCGGCACCTCCGCCGGCTGCCACCTCCAACCGTGATACAAGAAAGGTGCACAACCACCACTATCTCGCCAAGAGCACACCGCTGGGCCTACACAGTAGCTCTTCTTCTTCCATGGCGTCAACAGGACACACAAGTGATATTATTTGTCGTCGTTGTAAGGGAAGAGGACACTTTATGAGAGAATGCCAATCTCAGCGTGTGATGATTGCTACCGAGGATGGTGGGTATGAGTCCGCTTAGTGACTATGATGAAGAGACTTTGGCTCTTATTACGCATGAAGAACACGGTGGAGAGGATTACGATCATGAGACGCAATACATGGCTGTCAAGATGCCGACAGGTATGAATGTTTAGTTGCTCAACGTGTTTTGAGTGTGCAGGTTACACAAGCTGAGCAAAATCAGAGGCATAACTTGTTCCATACAAAGGGAGTTGTGAAGGAACGTTCTATTCAAGGCCATCATAGATGGAGGGAGCTGCAACAACTTGGCTAGCATGGATATGGTGGAGAAGCTTTCTCTCACCACAAGACCACATCCACATCCTTACTACATCCAATGGTTCAACAACAGCGGCAAGGTTAAGGTAACACGCATCGCTCGTGTGTATTTTAGTATCTCTACATATGCTGATTATGTTGATTGTGATGTGGTACCTATGCAAGCATGTTCCTTATTACTTGGTAGACCATGGCAATTTGATAAAAATTCTGTACACCATGGTAGAAACAATCAAGATACTCTTGTTCATAAGGATAAAAATATTACTTTGCTTCCTATGACTCCTGATTCAATTTTGAAAGATGATATTAATAGAGCTAATAAAGCAAAAAGGAGAAAAATAAGAGTGAAAATCAGATTGTGGCAAAAGAATTTGAGCAACAAATGAAGCCTAATAATAAACCATCTAATGTTGCTTCTGAAATTAAACTGAAAAGTGCATGTTTACTTGCCACCAAATCTGATATTGAGGAGCTAGATTCTAGCAAATCTGTTTGCTATGCTTTTGTGTGCAAAGAGGCATTATTTTCATTCGAGGACGTGCCTTCCTCTTTGTCCCCTGCTGTCACTAACATTTTGCAGAGTTCACGACGCCTTCCCACAAGACGTGCCACCGGATTACCACCTATTCTAGGGATTGAGCATCAAATTGACTTAATTCCCGGTGCATCGCTACCCAACCGTGCACCATACCGTACCAATCCAGAGGAGACGAAGGAGATTATGCGTCAAGCACAGGAGCTGCTCGACAAAGGTTATATACGCGAATCTCTTAGTCCTTGTGCTGTTCCTATTATACTAGTGCCTAAAAAGGATGGTACGTCACAGTATGTGTGTTGATTGTAGAGGCATTAATAATATTACTATTCGTTATCGTCATCCTATTCCTAGGCTAGATGATATGCTTGATGAATTGAGTGGCTCTACAATATTCTCCAAAGTTGATTTATGTAGTGGTTACCATCAAATTCGTATGAAATTGGGAGATGAATGGAAAACAGCATTTAAAACTAAGTTTGGTTTATATGAGTGGTTAGTCATGCCTTTTGGGTTAACTAATGCACCTAGTACTTTCATGAGACTAATGAACGAAGTTTTACGTGCTTTCATTGGACGATTTGTGGTAGTCTATTTTGATGATATACTGATTTATAGCAAATCTTTGGAAGAACATTTGGAACATTTACGTGTTGTTTTTAATGCTCTCACGTGATGCACGCTTGTTTGGTAACCTTGGGAAGTGCACCTTTTGCACCGATCGAGTATCTTTTCTTGGCTATGTTGTTACACCACAGGAATTGAAGTTGATAAAGCCAAGATTGAAGCTATTGAGAGTTGGCCGCAGCCCAAAACGGTCACACAAGTGAGGAGTTTTCTTGGACTCGCTGGTTTCTATAGGCACTTTGTGAGAGACTTTAGCACCATTGCTGCACCTCTCAATGAACTTACAAAGAAGGATGTGCCTTTTGTTTGGGGTACCGCACAGGAAGAAGCCTTCACGGTATTGAAAGATAAGTTGACACATGCTCCTTTACTCCAACTTCACTGACTTTAATAAGACTTTTGAGCTTGAATGTGATGCTAGTGGAATTGGATTAGGAGGTGTGTTATTACAAGATGGCAAACCTGTTGCATACTTTTCTGAAAAATTGAGTGGGCCTAGTCTGAACTATTCTACTTATGACAAAGAATTATATGCTCTTGTTCGGACTTTAGAGACATGGCAACATTATTTATGGCCCAAAGAATTTGTTATACATTCTGATCATGAATCTTTGAAACATATTAAAAGTCAAGCTAAACTGAATCGTAGACATGCTAAATGGGTTGAATTCATTGAGACTTTCCCTTATGTCATTAAACACAAGAAGGGTAAAGAAAATGTTATTGCTGATGCTTTGTCTCGTCGCTATACTATGCTTTCACAACTTGACTTCAAAATATTTGGTTTGGAGACCATCAAAGATCAATATGTGCATGATGCTGATTTTAAAGATGTAATGCAGAATTGTAAAGAAGGAAGAACATGGAACAAGTTCGTTATTAAGGATGGTTTTGTGTTCCGTGCTAACAAGCTATGCATTCCTGCTAGCTCTGTTCGCCTTTTGTTGTTGCAGGAGGCGCATGGAGGAGGACTAATGGGACACTTTGGCGTGAAGAAGACGGGGGATATACTTGATACACATTTCTTTTGGCCAAGCATGAGACGGGATGTTGAGTGCTTTGTTGCTCGCTGCACTACATGTCAAAAAGCTAAGTCACGACTCAATCCTCATGGTTTATATATGCCTTTGCCTGTACCTAGTGTTCCTTGGGAGGATATATCTATGGACTTTGTTTTAGGTTTACCTCGAACAAAGAAGGGGAGGGATAGCATATTTGTTGTCGTGGATAGATTCTCGAAAATGGCACACTTTATACCATGTCATAAAAGCGATGATGCTGTTAATGTTGCTGATTTGTTCTTTCGTGAAATTATTCGCTTGCATGGTGTGCCAAATACTATTGTTTCAGATCGTGATACTAAATTTCTTAGCCACTTTTGGAGATGTTTATGGGCTAAGTTGGGGACTAAACTGCTTTTTAGTACTACTTGTCACCCCCAAACCGATGGACAAACTGAAGTAGTCAATAGAACATTGTCTACTATGCTTAGGGCTGTTTTGAAGAATAATAAGAAAATGTGGGAAGAATGCTTGCCTCATATTGAATTTGCTTATAATCGCTCATTGCATTCTACTACTAAGATGTGCCCTTTTGAAATTGTGTATGGCTTCCTACCTCGTGGCACCTATTGATTTGTTGCCTCTTCCATCTTCGGAGAAGGTTAATTTTGATGCTAAAGAACGTGCTGAATTGATTTTAAAAATGCATGAGTTAACTAAGGAAAACATTGAGCGTATGAATGCTAAATATAAACTTGTCGGAGATAAGGGTAGAAAACATGTTGTCTTTGCACCGGAGATCTTGTTTGGTTACATTTGCGTAAGGATAGGTTTCCTAATTTGCGCAAATCAAAGCTAATGCCACGTGCTGATGGTCCATTTAAGGTGTTAGAGAAAATAAATGATAATGCATATAAACTTGAGCTGCCTGCAGATTTTGGGGTTAGTCCCACTTTTAACATTGCAGATTTGAAGCCTTATTTGGGTGAGGAAGATGAGTTTCACGAGGACGACTTCATTTCAAGAAGGGAGGATGATGAGGACATCAATACCATTGTTACACCCACAGCCCTCGCTGCTATACATACCGGACCAATTACTAGAGCTCACAAGACGCCAATTGAATTATCGTGTACTTTCGCTTCTTGGTAACGATTCCAATGTTCATGAGAATATGATGCTACCTAAATTGGATACATTTGTTTTGCTTACAAATGAAGGGCCTACCATGGACAAGAAAGATGAACTTTGGAGCAAGTTCAAGCATGGAGATGTTGGCATGTAAGGGAAACAAGAACGGAGTTACAAGTGATGATTCCAGGACTTTGAAGCCACCCTAATGAGAGCATGAGGCCTTGGACGAAATATACAAGATGCCACTTCATAATATTCGTCCATAGGCTATTCTAGGTGCTGCGTCACCTTATTATTGGGCCAGGCCCATGTAATTTCGAAATACTTAAGTGTAGGCTGTTTTTTAGAGTCCGTATGTGTGGGGAAACAAGAGTTAGGGTTGGTTTCGGACCCCTCCCTCAAGGGCCACGAAATTCCCTCCTCTTTCTCCATATATACAGCCCTTAGGGCGTCGTTTAGACTTTGGGTTTTGTTTAGATTAAAAGTTCGCCATAGCTGCAACTTCGCGTGCATTTCGCTTTGTGTTCAACGACTGCATAAAGGCGTCCATGTAACCCCACATTGATCACTAATGCTTTCATCTTATATTCGCAATATTTAGATTGCAATCTCAGTTTCTTGCTTGTTCTTCGTTTGCTCTCAGGAAACAGGCCCTCGTGGTCAGGTTGATCGTGCTCCGGCGTGGTCAATAACCCTCGGAAGTTGGTTTAGCGATTGCTAAGGCGCGACGTCTCGCACGTTCGTAGTCAGATCGTCAAGGTCGACTCCCACAGAAACGATAGCCACCATCTCATCGAAACATCGGGACACCTTTGCCTCTATCACAAAAGGTGGTGAAACCAAGGTGAGGACCTCGGGCACGTCGATAGCTTCAAAACGAGCCAAAGAACACTCAAATCGGAGTTCGGAGTGAAAAGTTATGATGAAAACGGTGAAGAAGGCTGATGCTGAAATCTCGTGCAATGTTTCGGGTCAGGCCGGAAGTTCCGGGGTTAGGGCCGGAAGTTCCGGGCTCCGGAAGTTCCGGGTTAGGGCCGGAAGTTCCGGGGGGTGGCCGGAAGTTTGCGGGGGTCAGGGGGATTTTTGGGGTAAACTTTCTGTTTAGCCCGGAAGTTCCGGGGGTAGGACGGAAGTTCCGGAGGACGGAAGTTCCGAGGAAGTCCGGAAGTTCCGGGGGTCGTGGAATTTCGTCAGGGACGAACCCTAAATTCCAGATCTGAGAACGGGGGCGAAAAAACTCGATTTCCACTGTCAAAATTGGGGGGATTTTGTGGATAGAAAGTGGGGAAACTTGTGGGAAAGCTAGATCCACTTGAAACACAATGAATCCATGGATCAAAATCAAGAAAACATCATCCAAACCAACAAATCACAAAACAAATTTGGGGCTATTTTTGGTGGGGATTTTCGGATTTAGGACGAAAACAAGAAAATCAAGCTAGAAAACAAAGGGTAGGGGCTCCAAAAACGTGATCAACGTGGCTCATGATACCAAGATGATGTAGGGTGGAACCCTAGGGGCCGATCTTTCACGTTTGGAGAGGATCTGATGCGGAGCATCCTACGGTCATCACCATATCAAGAGTCCGTTTGGCAAGTGACACGTGCGACCTCTTCTTCACATACACAAAGGTGAATCTTCTCCTTTACACATGCTCACTTGACCCCTTCGAGGATGGTATACTACTTGACACTTCCCCGTATGCATGCATAGGTATTGTTTGAGCTTCTCGGATGTCAAGGAGGAGTGCAAGCGCCAAGGAACGACTACACCATCCGCGAGGGAAGCCTCGAAGCGACGACGGAAGAAGAGCTACCTACAGCCCCGGACATCCGGCCACAGCCCGGACATCCGCCCTGCCGGACATCCGCCAGAGCCGGACATCCGGCGCCCATCTGCAGCCGCAGCCTCGCCAGAAGACTACAGGCCCGACATCCGGCCTCCCACGGCCCCGGATATCCGCCACTCGCCAAAATCCGGCGCCCAGACCAATCGGCAGATCGGCCGCCAGCCCGGACATCCGCCGGGCTAGCCCGGACATCCGGCGTCTCGAAAGCCCGACATCCGGCCCGACGCCCGGACGTCCGGCCTCCCCTACTGTCTTGATGCCTCCGGGACTTGTCCCTTGTACCCTTCGCCCGAGACTATATATAATTGATCCCTTTCCTCTTTCTGGGGTTAGCAAATATGATAGCTCATTCTTAGGTGAGCTTTGCTCCTACCTCTTCTCTTGAGAGAGAGACTACCACTCCCATGGAGTTCAAGACCTCCATGTGAGAAGATCCTGCGGATATCATCAAGACCCCCATCTTGGGCGGACCCTTCAAGACCTCCTCATGGAGATGAACTTTACCTTGTATCTTTCCTTTTGTTGTTCATGTACCTTGTGGATCTTGTGTGTTTGATTGTCTAGTGGATGTGTGATTGGACTTGTTCTTGAGTGTTTCCCCTTGTGATTTCTCCCCGCTCTTCCCCGTGTTCATCGTGATTCCCGTAGGATCCGGCCTCCAACGTGAAAGATCATCCACGAGGGTTCCGCCCTACATCATCTATGGATCGAGCTTAGGTTGATCACGTTTTTGGAGCCCCTACACCTCTTTTTCTAGCTTGATTTTGTTGATTTCGTCCTAAATCCGAAAATCCCCACCAAAAATAGCCCCAAATGTTTTTTGTGATTTGTTAGTTTTGATGATGTTTTGTTGATTTTGATCCATGGATTTGCTTGGTTTCGAGTGGATCTAGCATTTCCCCAAGTTTCCCCACTTTCCATCCATGAAATCTCTCCAATTTTGACCTTGAAATCATCAATTTCCGCCCCCAATTCGAAAATTTCCGCCCCAAACGAGATCTGGAATCGTCGGGCCGGACATCCGGGCCTCAGGCCGGACATCCAGGCGATCCGGCCGGACATCCGGGCCCCAAGCCGGACATCCGGCCCTGGAGCACCAAATCCGCTCGATTCTGGACATTCACCCCGAAATCTGGCCCCGAGCCCCGGATATCCGGCCCCTGAGATTTCTGTTTTTTCCGCTTCACCGTTTTGTCCATAACTAATTCATACGGAGTCCGATTTTGACGTTCTTTAGCTCGTTTCGAAGCTATTGACATCCCCCTTCCCACAAAAATACTACCACCACCATTTGACTCCATCAAATTTTTGAAAATTTGGCAAGTTTGCCTAGGCCTTCCACCACATCCTCCGTGATAACCACCACCGACTTCCACAACCTAACCAATTTTGTTCCCCATAGCATTAGTGGTTGCTTGAGTAGTGATTCGAGTCTCCTAAGGTGTTTCGCTACTTAGGGACGATTGCTTCTTCATCAACCACCACCACCACTTCCACATAACCTTGCCCACCATACACTTCCGACAACCCAACTTAACCCAATTGTTGATTGAGCTTTTTCGAGTTGTGGCTTGTGTCTCCTAAGGTGTTTCGGCTACTTAGGGACGGCAACTTCAACTCCGACACGTGTATAGCCCGTCAATCCACTTCCGCATTGCCAAGTGCAAATCACCACCGCTTACCGCTACCACCATTTGACATTTGTCATTTGAGATTTTGAGTTCGCGGTTTTTCCGTTTCCTAAGGTGTTTCGGCTACTTAGGGACGAGTCTCCATCATCTTGGTATCTACATCAAGAACACCGCCACTCATCATCGCAAAGGACGGTAACCTTGACGACACCATTGTATATTCCCTTGCAATTGCATTGATAACCCCTAGCCCATTTTATGCTATTTGCCTATCGAGACTAGCCATTTGAGTATTGCCGGCAACGTTACTTGTGCACATTAGTGATCATACTTCCCATAGCATATATACCATACCATATCATATTGGTATCATATCATCCATTGTGTCTCAAGTTTGTTCCCGCATATACACAATTGCTATCTTGGTTTGTGCATTGTGCAAAGTGGCCATACAAAAAAAAAGAGAATAAGCTTTTAAGCAAAGAAAAAGAAAGAGAGCAAAGAAGCTTGTAAGCAAGTGTCATAGCATCATACCATATTGCATATAAGATTGTCATATCCGATCATCTTGGATCATCTTGAGAGAAACACCGGGAACCATACATACATAGCATACTTGGGATAGAAGTTTATCCATTTTGCATCAAATAGGTTGTGCACAAGTGTCGTATCCGCCTATTGAGCAATCGTGCTAGCATCTCTCTTGAGTTGTGCAACACGAGCGTTTTGGTGGATTCCACATTTTGAGCTCATTCCTTGGTTGCACGGCCCCATTTATCTAACCGTGTGTGTGTTTCCGTGTGCCACATATTGCTATTGATCTACTTGTTTCGCTTGCGAATTTGTGAATCTCTTTAAAAATTATTGACTCTTGCTAACATTTTGCATAAAATTTTGTGCCACTATCCTCACCGAGCTCTACCATAAGCTTTTATTGATAGGTGTGAGTGAACAAGTCCGTACCAATTCCACTATTCTTTCATGTCACATTGAGTGAAACAGGATACATCCTCAACTTTGGGAAAAGGTAACTTGGTATTGTTTATCTCATTTCCTACTCACCTCTACTCGAGTCTTGTGATGGATAGGCAAGGCATTTCACCTTCGGTCTACAACAACAACGACGAAGTTCGATGCCACGAACAACAACTCCGACGCCAAGATGCAAGCTCAAATGGAGGAGATCAAAGCCCTCATCAAGGCCTACAAGCGATCTTCCTCATCTTCGAGAAGACGCTCAAGAGCACATGCTTCCGAGCTACCGCCTCCGCAAGATCACATCGGCATCGACACCATCACCAACAAGAACGTGAAGGTCAAGAGCTCTACATCAACAACCGCTCAATGACTTCACCATCTCCCTTGGCATCTTCGCCAAGCGACTTCAAGGCATCTTCGCCCTACGGACATACGGCATCTTTGCCAACAAGAACCTCAAGGCTACGCCAAGAGAAGCTCCCAAGCTCAAGTCCGCGACTTCACCGAGCTACTACGACCTCGACATCAACCATGCGATTCCTTTCTATGGGACTCAAGAACCCGAGGAGTACCTCGAGTGGGAGCATTTGATGGACGACTACCTCAAGCTACATCAAGTTCCTCTCGAAGATCAAGTGAAGTGCGCCACAAGAAACTTCCACGACTACGCCTCGACATGGTGGCTTCACACACCTTCGGAGTGCTACGAGATGAGTTGGCCCAAGATGAAGAGAGCTTTGCAGCGAGAGTTCGTGCCTCCAACCTACACGGAACAACTTCGATGCCAATTGGAGAACACCACCCAAGGATCCAAGTCCATCGACAAGTACTTCAAGGAGATGAAGATTGCCTTGCGAGTGGCGTGGGCGACCCCACTTCGATGAAGTTCCACTTCATGATGGGATTGCACAACGACATCTCCAAGACCATCTTCCTCGAGAACTACAAGTCCATTGACGACTACTACATTGGTGCTCTCAAGGTGGAACAAGAACTCATGAAGGCCAAGGCTTCTCCACCCCAAGCACACTTCAGCGGCGACCAAGCTCTATGACAAGCATGAGGCTAGTACCACCAAGATGTCCAAGCCCGACAAGCTCCAAGACGATGCTCCCAAGTGCAACTTCACCGCCATCCCTCTTTGTGGCATTGATGATGCCGAGTCTACCTTGACTCTTTTTCAAGATGGTGCGGCGACAAGTACGACTACGGAGACCTTCAAGGACCAAGCTTTGGAGGCAAGCGACAAGGTGGCGAGCAAGGATGATGCTTCCATCTTAGGAGGCGAGAGTGATGTTGTGCCATCTTCGGCCTTCATCCACGATTTAGAGTGATGTTGAGCCATCTTCGGCCTTCATCCACGACGAGAGCGATGATGTGCCATCTTCGGCCTTCATCCACAACAACGACTATGAGACGGTTGAGCATGGGATTTTCCCTTCGACCACGGCGACGTCCGACGACTTGAGTGACTTTTGCCACCATATTGAGGGTGAGAGTGACTTCACCACTAGCCCCATACATGATGAGCTGCCACAAATCCCATGTGAGGAGAGCCACAACCACCACTTGTGTGAGATGAGTGACTCCACCATACGTGAGTTTGAGTGCACCTACCTTGAGGGAGTGAGTGAACCACCACATAGAGAGAATGAGGCCACTTCGATTTCTAACAACTTGACCTCTACCTCTATTGTGTCTTCTCATTTGGTGCTAGGTCCCATTTATGATGACGCGCCGATCCTCGACGACTTTGTCCTCCCTTTGGACAAGACGATGGCCATGGTGGAATATGATGCACCCCCCACATGGTTCCATCAAGATGAAGATGACCACCATTTGGTCTTTCCCACCTCACCTACACCACTTGAGTGGAATGACAAGGGTAACAAAGGTGACGGTGATGCTCTCGTCCCACTAGTGGACTATTTTGACATTGATTGCTTGCATGATGTCGATCACCCTATTGACATGATTCATTCTAGTATGATTTCCCCATGTGATGATTTGCCCATTTATGAATATGATGATTCTCATGTGGAGTCTATTAGTAGTGATGCTATGTTACATAGGATTTCTTGTGACAATTCTTTAGGTCACATCATGTTTGCTAATCCGCTTGACTTGTCATATGCTATGCATGAGATCCATCATATGTCTTATTTGCAATCTCTTCATAGTGACTATGCATATGCCATTAAAATAAACCCAATTTGCACATATGGCATAGATGACAAGCCCATGGTTATTGGCATTTGTTTTTCTTGTGATGATATTCATATGCTCCCTTTGCATCATTTATCTCATATGCCATGCCATGCCCACCTAGCTTCGGATATGCATTGTTTTGGATGTTGTCCATTTTCTCCAAATGATGTTTCCAATATTGCTCATGAGGAGACCCCCATAGTTTCCTCACACATGTTAGGAGAATTTGATCCATCCTATTCATTGCATGATTCCCATACTTGTGTGCACCATATGCTCCCCATGAAGAAACATGCTTTTGATGTGCCATATACTTGCATTCTCAATTTGTGTCCCCATCGTGTCATATACAATAACTATTCTTTCATGATGGATGACATGTTCTTATACCATGCATCAAATTTCTTTGAGCGATGCTTATCTTGTGCTAACACTCACTTGCACATACACATCATAATGGATGATGTATACATTTACCACACACACAATTTCTTTCGCTTTGTGTCTCTTTTGTGTAGGTACCCATGAATACTTGTCAACTTCGCAATCCCACGAGTTGACAAAACGAGCTCTAGAGAGCAATGATGACTTGGGATCCCATGGATTGCCTTTCCCACCGCTCACTTCGCGCAAACACTTCGCACATCTCTTTTACATGGCCCTCACATGGTTATGGGTTGTTGTTCATTACATATCATATGCCCATCTTGCCATGTTCACTTTGCATGATATGCTCATTCCTATACCTTTGACATGCATTTGTGACCCATGCTTTGCATTACACATGATGATTGATTCTCGTACTTGTATGTGTATTTGCAAGCTTGGTGGAGATATTGCTTGTTATTGCCATGTTTCTTTTGTGCACCATTCCTATGATGATACTTTCATCTTGCTTTGTGTTCGTGCTTGCAATATGTCATGTGCATTTTATTTGCCTATTATTTGCTCACATGACATGATTGCCATGATTTATCCTAGTGTGTTGCATCTTCGCTCCACTAGTTTGCACGACTTGATTACAATGCTTGCTTATGTTGCATCACCAATGATTCATACTTGCTCATTTCATGCGGGTGATGACAACCATCTAAATGCTTTGCACATGATTGTTATTGCTTCTTGTCACATATCTCCATATGTTGCCTCTCTCATGCTAGATCATTTTCCATGTATTGAGTGCAACCATGATTGTCATCTTGCTCATGAGATTGCCCCCATAGCATTCTCACACTTGTTTGGAGATTTTGACATATCCCTTGTGCCGCATGCTTGCCTTTACTTATTTGCACCATATACCTAGTGCCATGCATATCGCCATTGTTGCATCATATTATTCATGCACTTGTGCTTCTAATGGTTATGTGCAATGATGAGAACCATCATGATGGATGATGTGTTTATCTACCATGCGACACGTTCTTTGTTTTGTTTTGTGCATGTGTAGGATACTTGGACTTTGTGTCGACTTCCACTTCACGTGAGTTGACCATTCGAGCTCTTGAGAGCGAACCTCAAACATTCTACCACGACTCGCTTCTACACCGCGTTTGCTTGCGTTTCGGCATTGTGAAGAATGCACAAGGACACACTTTCAAGGTGACATCCTTCTTGAGCTTGGATATTGTGGATCATACTTCATGTGTTGCTTGCACCATTTGCCCGCATGTTCGAGATATTGCTTTCACCAATGATTGCCACATTTCCATGCTTCATGATATATATACCTTGTGTGTTGCATCCAATTTTTGGACTACTTGCTCCTCTCATATGTTTGGTTGCAACAATGTCATTACTTCACATATGCCATGTCCCATTGATTGCTACATGCTTGACTTGATTGCCTCACACATGATGAACAATTGCTCTTTCTATTGTGTTGAGTGCCATACTATCTTCACCACACCCTATGCACATTATGCTTGGATTGTCTTGCACTTGACCCATGTGTTTAGACAATTCATTTTATTTGGTGTTGTGAATACTTCCTATGCCTTCCATCGACCATTTGTCGAGCGCTTTATGCATGCTTGCTATGACCTTGAGGTGGATGCTTATGCTCTTGTCACACATATTTGCATCTCTACCTCACATTTACATGCTTGTTCCCATGATATTTTTGCTTGTGCTCGATTGATATGCTTACATGCCATGTCACAATCCTTTGTCACACCCTATGCTATGCTTGATGACAACACTTGTTTGGTGAATCACCTCTTGAATGCTTGGGTTTGCACTAAAGCTAACCACATTTGTTTTTCCAAGTGTTTGTTCTATTTACTCCTTTTGAAGGAATCACAAGATGGTGCGACATTGGAGAGTGCCCATTTCGAGCTTCAAAATGACGAGAGCTTGGTGATCGACCACTTTGACATGGCACCGCCATCTCTTTCCCATGGTGATTTGGTTTTCGATCCAAGGTCGGATAATTTCCAAGAGGGAGGGGATGATGCGGAGCATCCTACGGTCATCACCATATCAAGAGTCCATTTGGCAAGTGACACATGCGACCTCTTCTTCACATACACAAAGGTGAATCTTCTCCTTTACACATGCTCACTTGACCCCTTCGAGGATGGTATACTACTTGACACTTCCCCCGTATGCATGCATAGGTATTGTCGGAGCTTCTCGGATGTCAAGGAGGAGTGCAAGCGCCAAGGAACGACTACACCATCCGCGAGGGAAGCCTCGAAGCGACGACGGAAGAAGAGCCACTACTCTGAGGCCCCGGACATCCGCCACAGCCCGGACATCCGCCCTGCCGGACATCCGGCCACAGCCCGGACATCCGCCACAGCCGGACATCCGGCGCCCATCTGCAGCCGCAGCCTCGCCAGAAGACTACAGGCCGGACATCCGGCCTCCCACGAAGCTCCCGGATATCGGCCACTCGCCTCGAATCCGGCGCCCGCAAGACCGAATCGGCAGATCCAGCCAGCCCGGACATCCGGCTGCTAGCCCGACATCCGGCCCGACGCCCGGACGTCCGGCCTCCCCTACCTTCGCGCAGTGCCTCCGGGACTTGTCCCTTGTACCCCTTCGCCCCGAGACTATATATACTTGATCCCTTTCCTCTTTCTAGGGTTAGCAAATATGATAGCTCATTCTTAGGTGAGCTTTGCTCCTACCTCTTCTCTTGAGAGAGAGAGACTACCACTCCCATGGAGTTCAAGACCTCCATGTGAGAAGATCCTCGGGATATCATCAAGACCCCCATCTTGGGCGGACCCCTTCAAGACCTCCTCATGGAGATGAACTTTACCTTGTATCTTTCCTTTTGTTGTTCATGTACCTTGTGGATCTTGTGTGTTTGATTGTCTAGTGGATGTGTGATTGGACTTGTTCTTGAGTGTTTCCCCTTGTGATTTCTCCCCGTTCTTCCCCGTGTTCATCGTGATTCCCCGTAGGATCCGCTCCAACGTGAAAGATCATCCACATAGGGTTCCGCCCTACATTAGGATCCCTACGAGGAACACGAAGAACGAGCGGAAGAGCACGAGGGAAATCACGGGGGAAAACACAAAAGAACCACTCAAACCAACTAGATTTGATTACACATGCGCTAGATCGATGAACACAAAGAGAGATACACGATCCACGATCAAGGAAGGACGATAGAAGATGTAACCGATTCTTCTACTTGAGGAGGTCTTGATTGTCTTCCCTTGATGGGGTCTTGAATCCGCTTGGGTGATCTTCTCCGAAGAGGTCGTGAGCTCCGAGGAGAAGTAACCAAGTGGATGAGCAAGGCTCTCACACAAAATATGAGCTAAACCATTGCTAACCCTAACTAGGAGGATGGGGTGGTCTATTTGTAGTCTAAGCCATGAAGGGGTAAGTGGGAAAGGGTTACATGGGCTTCTGCCCGAGTCTTTGCATGCAGCAGCCGGAAGTTCCGGCAGGGCGGAAGTTTCGGGCAGGTTCCACCGGTTCCGGCTATCCAGAGTTGGCGCGCCGGGCTGGTCTGACTGGGGCGGAGGTTCCGGGCAGGCCGGAAGGTCCGGGGGACGGAAGTTCCAGGAAGGCCGGAAGGTCCGGGCTTTCCAGAAGCCTGTCCCTGCTTCTTCTTCCTTCTCCTCTTCCATGGGCCTTGGTCCTTGGATCCTCCATGGTCGTCTCGGTTGTACCTGAGTGTATGCAAGGTCCATGCATGAGGTAGTAGCCATGTCTCACATGAGGAAAGTGACGGTTCGAAGAGGAGTGAGTTCACCTTGTGTCCAATGGCGTTTGTTCAAGGTCTCGTCATATGTCCACTTGGGGTTTGGAGAGTAGTCGGAGTGTACATGGGGATGAACGTGGGATGCTCCGCATCAAAAGGACGATACAAGAGGTAACTGATTCTTCTCCGTGAGGAGGTCTTGATTGTCTTCCCTTGAAGGGGTCTTGAATCCGCTTGGGGAATCTTCTCCGAAGAGGTCGTGAGCTCCGAGGAGAAGTAACCAAGTGGATGAGCAAGGCTCTCACACAAAATATGAGCTAAACCATTGCTGACCCTAACTAGGAGGAGGGGGTGGTCTATTTATAGTCTAAGCCACGAAGGGGTAAGTGGGAAAGGGTTACATGGGCTTCGGCCCGAGTCTTTGCACGCAGGCAGGCCGGAAGTTCCGGGCAGGGCCGGAAGTTCCGGGCAGGTTTCGGACTATCCAGAGAGTTGGCGCGCTCGGGGCTGGCCTGGACTCCGGGGGCCGGAGGTTCCGGGCAGGCCGAAAGGTCCGAGGGCCGGAAGTTCCGGGCAGAGGCCGGTAGTTCCGGGCTTTCAAGAAGCTTGTTCCTGCTTCTTCTTCCTTCTCCTCTTCCATGCTTGGCCTTGGTCCTTGGATCCTCCATGGTCGTCTCGGTTGTACCTAAGTATATGCAAGGTCCATGCATGAGGTAGTAGTCATGTCTCACATGTGGAAAGTGACGGTTCGAAGAGGAGTGAGTTCACCTTGTGTCCAATGGCGTATGGTCGAGGTCTCGTCATATGTCCTCTTGGGGCTTGGAGAGTAGTCGGAGTGTACATGGGGATGAACGTGGGATGCTCCGCATCATCTCCCCTCCCTTGGGAAAGATCCGACCTCGGATCGTGATCCTCATCACCATGGAAACGGTTGTCGTGGACGGACTTGTAGTTGGACGGAGTTGAAGGCATGACACAATACAAGTACTCCGAGGTGTCACCGGAGTGATAGACATGCAAAAAGAGCAAACACTAGCGACACTCGGAAATACAATGGTTAGCGCACACAAAATGTCCATCATGTAAGAATGAGTCCGTGCAACAAGATTGTTCATGACAAAGCACATGAAGCTTATCAAGATGATATAGAATGATATGCATAGCATTCATGGGAGCAAAAACATTCATTGTGCACACAAATGTGTTGTGAATATGATCAAGGCAACCACGGTGCAAAATGATGTCATAGTGAGACAGTTTATCAATAGCATGAATATGGCAATGGATGCTCAATATGATTATGTTATCATGCAATTGATTGTAGGCAATGTGCTCATTATATATGAATATGCCATCAAGAAAGATCACAACAAATTTGATAAGGAAATGCACAATCTCATATATCATGGATGACATGGAAATAGGTGTAACAAGACAAGCATAATCGGTGTCAATCCATGCATAGGGTGCAAACTTGTGGTGAGTATGATATGTCCATCGAGCATGACATGAGGAAGCACAATCAACAAATATGTACGTGTTGGTGCAATGTGTCAAAGGAGTGTTGATGTACCAATGCTCGATGTCGTGGCATGAGTGGAGGTTCGAAGGTGCATCCAAGAAGTCTGAAAGGCCTCAACTTGAAGGTCCAAAGGGTCCATCTTCAATGTCGCTCCTCCGCTCACGAGATGTATCATGTAGACAACAAGAAGGAAACAACACGAGAGAATGACCCATCCAATATACATATGTGAGGATGGCTCAAAGGGAAGGAGTTCACCTTTATGAGAATGTCGAAAATGTTGATGTCGCAAGATCGTGTACGTCTTCACATGACCAAGTTGTCTCATCATGTTACCGCCTTGTGTATCCTTCAGAACGAAAGAACATGACAAACACTCGGAAAAACAAATGAGGTTAGCGGAAATGCGAAACCTATCATTCGTGTGGTAAGATACCCAACAAGTGTATGCATCATGCTCATCATAAGGAAGGAGAAGGAAGCATTTCATAGTATGGAGGCATATGATGCGAGAACAACCAAATACAATAGGCTCAAGTAAGCAAGCATGCATCACAAGTAATATATCCAAGTCTCCACGATCAACAAGCATAGCAAGTTGGCACTCAACACAAGGTGATATGAGAGATGCAACTAATGTAGACAAGAGACAATGATCAAGAAAAATAAAGTGAGAGGCATGAACATATATGTCATCAACCCAAGAAAGCGAGTAATGGAACATGGGTGATGCGACAAAGCAAGCAATCATAGAGGTCAAGTCAAGCAAGCTAGTAGTGCGAAGATGCAACGTACTAGAAGGAATCATGGCAAGCATGTCATTGGTGCTAATAGTGGGCATGAATAATTCACATGTCATAGCACAAGCATGAAGGCAAGATATGAGCAAAATAGCATCAATAGCATGGGGCACATGATAAACATGGCAATAGCAATAAGGATCTCCACCGAGTATGCAAATACACATAGGAGTAGCATAATAGTGAATCATGGGTAGATGCAAGCAAGGGTCACAATTGCATGGCAAAGGTATAGAAGCAAGCATAGCATGCAAAGTGAACACGAAAAAATGAGCATGAAGCGACAAGGATTATATAGCCTATAGCCGTGTGAGAACCAAGTAGAAGGGATGCGCTTAGTCCTTGCGCGAAGGGAATGGTGGTAAGGATAGTCCACGGGATCCCAAGTCATCATTGCTCTCAAGAGCTCGTTTCGTCAACTCATGGGATTGAGATGTTGACGAGTATACGTGCGTACCTACACAAAACAAAGACAAAGGAAAAATTGTGTGTGCATGATATATGTACACATCATCCATCATGATGCGCACGTGCATGTGTCGGTTAGCACAAAATATCCAATGCTCAAATAATGAGATGCGTGATATAGAAACTTGTCATCCATCATGATAGGTTTGTTATTATGTATGGCATAATGGAGACTCAAAGGATGTAATGCATCATGAGAAATATCTAGAGCATTGTTATTCATGGAATGCATATGGTGCAAGCAATCATGGAAATCATGCAAAGGATGGGATGAATCAAAATCTCCAAACATGTATGAGGAAACTATGGGGTTGTCCTCATGAGCATTAATGGAAACATCACATGGAGAATATTGACAACATCCAAAACGATGCATATTTGGAACAATGTGATCATGGCATGACATAGTAGATGAATTGCGCAAATTATGTAAAGGAAGCATGGCAATATCATCACAAGAGAAACAAAAGCCAATGACCATCATCTCGTCATCTATGCCATAAGTGCAAATGGGACTGATTTTAATGGGGCATGCATAGTTACTATGTTGAGATTGAAATGATGCAATATGGGAGATCTCACTCATAGCATATGACAAGTTCAATGGATTATCAAACATGATGTGACCAAAAGAATTTTCACAAGATATCCTATGAAGCATAGCATCACAACTAGGCAACTCAACATGCTCATCATCATATTCATCATAAATAGGTAAGTCAAGGCATGAAGAAGTTTCACTAGCATGAAGCATGGGAATAGGTGGATCAACATCATTTAAGCAATCAATGTCAAGATAGTCCACTAGTGGGACAAGAGAAGTACCATCACCTATGTTACCTTTGGAAGGTCGCTCATGTGTTGTAGGTGAGGTGTTGAAGATCCACTCGTTGTCATCGTCTTCTTGATGGAACCATGTGGGGGGTGTATCATCGTCCACCATGGCCATCGTTGGCTCCATTGGAGGGATGGACTCGTCGAGGATAGGCGTGTCGTCATGTAGGAGACCTAGCACCAAAGAAGAAAACACACTAGGAGTAGAGGGTAAGTCGTTAGAAATCATAGTGGCCTCACATGCCGTGTCAACTACCTGATGCGGAGCATCCCACGTTCATCCCCATGTACACTCCCACTACTCTCCAAGCCCCAAGTGGACATATGACGAGACCTCGAACAAACGCCATTGGACACAAGGTGAACTCGCTCCTCTCCGAACCTTCACTTCCCACATGTGAGACATGGTTACTACCTCAAATATATGTGCTATGCATGACCAGGAACAAGGAGGAAGATCATGGACAAGACGGCGAGGACACCAAGTACACGGACCACGAAAAGAAGCTGCCTGGTTACAGGCCGGACGTCTGACCAGACCGGACGTCTGACGACTCAGTGCTCCGGACGACCGGGCCCCTCCGGACGATCGTGCAGCGACCACCGAATCGAATCTGCGGACATCCGAAGAACTCCGGACGTCCGGGACCTCATGAGCCTCCGGACGACCGGCCCCTCCGGACGTCCGACCAAGCGCACTGAGCCGAATCTACGGATGTCCGAAGAGCTTGGACGTCCGGACCTTCGAGCCTCCGGACGACCGGAACCTCCCGGACGTCTGACGCCTGCTCACAAGACAGTGTGTTGGGCCGCAGCCCATGTACGCCTTTCACTTACCCCTTCGTGGCCCATGACTATATATACTCCTCCACCTCCTCCTAGTTAAGGTTAGCATTGGATTAGCTCATATTCTTGTGTGAGAGCCTTTGCTCATCCACTTGGCTACTTCTCCACCGAGATCAGGACCTCTCCGGAGAAGATCCCCCAAGCGGATTCAAGACCCCCTTCTAGGGTGGACCCCATCAAGACCTCCTCACGGAGAAGAACGGCTGCCGCTTGTATCGTCCTTTGTTGACTTTGAATCATGTATCTCCCTTTGTGTTCATCGATCTAGCACTTGTGTGATTGACCTCTTGTCGGTTGAGTGAATTCTCTCTCGTTTCCTCCGTGTTTTCCTCTTGTTCTTCCACGTGTTCTTCGTGATTCACCGTAGGATCCGCTCCAACGTGAAAGATCATACACGTAGGGTCCCACCCTACATCACTACCTCACTCACTAAGTGTTGTGGTTCACTCACTCCCTCAAGAATGCTCTCACTCATATGGTTGATGCTCTCACTCATATGGTTGGTGGAGTCACTCAAATGGCTCTCAACCTCACATAGGATGTATGGCATGCTCTCAAGTGTGGGGCTAGTGGTGGTCACACTCATCCTCTCATAGGAAATGCACTCAATGTCACATATGGTGGAGTCACTCATATCACTCATGGTGGGGTGGCTCTCCTCACATGGGAATTGGGTCATCTCTTTATATGTGGGTGTCGGAGAGATGTTGGTGCAAACGTCTCCATGCTCAACTCCTGTCGCCGTCTTGGTTGAAGGGATAGTCCCATGCTCAACCTTCTTGTCACCGTCTTGGTGTGGGAGGCCCATATGATGTGGCACCTCGTAGCTTGTCTCCATGACTGAAGGGAGTTTCCCATGCTCGGCCATCTTCCTTGGGGGGCTTCCGAAGATGGAAGTGTCACCCTCGCTCGTAGGTGGTCTCCTTGGACTTGATGAAGTCGATGTAGGCGTACACATGGGAAGTAGGCGAAGATGCCGTACGTCCAAAGGCGAAAATGCCTTGAGAACACTTGGGGAAGATGCCGAAGTGGTTGGTGTAGTAGTCGTATCGTTCTCGTGGTGGTGCTTGTCTCGCGGTCTTCTCTTGTGCTCATGAAGCTTGGACTTGGCGTGAAGTAGGGCTTGTTCGGACTTGTACGTTTGCGCTTGTAGAGCATCTTCATGTTGATGGTGTCGTTGTCGCACTTGAGCTCGATGGCGTTCATCGTCGTGCACATTTTGCTTGGAGGTGACTTGCCCTTCATGAGGATGTGGATCACGAACGTGATGGTTGTCGACATGTTGATGTGGACGAGGACGATTTGTACTTGCATCGTTTCCGCGCTCCAAAGGCTTGTGTCTTGAATGTCGCCGCCTTGAGGATGACGAAGGAGAAGAAGACTTGATCATGGCTCTAATCTCCTCCATCCTTGCATCTTGCTCCTCTTTATGTGCGGAAAGCTTGTTGTCGATGTAGTCCCTTTTCCTTGCTTCGGAGAGATGAATGTCGATGGAGAGGTTCTCGATGCGCTCTTGCAATCTTGATTGTGCGCCTTGCATTTGTCATTGTAGATCGAAGATTGACGCTATGGTGATGTAGTTGTTCACGCCGTCGTCGTTGTCGAAGACCGGAGAGGAAATGCATTGCCTATCCATCACAAGACTCGAGCAAATATGAGTGAGAGAAAGAGAAGAACTTCTACCAAATGTACCTTGACCGATTTTGAAAATGGATCATTGATCACTCAATGTGTAACAAGGAAATAGCACAATTGGTACCAATTCTTGTTGGTTTCTCACACCTACACAAGTAAAAGCTTATGGTGGAGCTCGGTGAGGATAGTGGCACAAAAATTTGATCCAAAATGTTAGCAAGAGTCAATAATGTTGAAAGAGATTCACAAATTCGCAAGTGAAACAAGTAGACCAATAGCAATGAATGGCACACGGAAACGCACACACAGATAGATAAATGGGGCCGTGCAACCAAGGAATGAGCTCAAAATGTGGAATCCACCAAAATGCTCGTGTTGCACACCTCAAGAGAGACGCTAGGACGATTGCTCAATAGGCGGATACGACACTTGTGCACAACCTATAAGATGCAAAATGGATAAACTTTCTATCCCAAGTATGCTATGTATGTATGGTTCCCGATGTTTCTCACAAGATGATCCAAGATGATCAGATATGACAATCTTATATGCAATGTGGTATGATGCTATGGCACTTGCGTACAAGCTCTTTGCTCTCTCTTTTTCTTTGCTTAAAAGCTTATTCTTTTTTTTTTGTATGGCCACTTTTGCACAATGCACAAACCAAGATAACAATTGTGTATATGCGGGAACAAACTTGTGACACACGATATGATACCAAGATATGCACCACGATGATATGGTATGTATGCTATGGGAAGTATGATCACTAATGTGCACAAGTAACGCTGTTTAAGCAATACTCAAATGGCTAGTCTCGATAGGCAAGTGACGCAAAATGGGCTAGGGGTTATCAATGCAATTGCAAGGGAATGTACAATGGTGTCGTTGAGGTTACCGCCCTCATGGCGATGATGAGTGGCGGTGTTCTTGATGTAGATACCAAGATGATGGAGACTCGTCCCTAAGTAGCCGAAACACCTTAGGAAACGGAAAAATCACAACTCAAAATCTCAAGGACAAAAGTCAAATGGTGGTAGCGGGAATGCGGTGGTGATAGCGGAAGTATTGGTGGAAACCCGAGTAGCCGAAGTTGACCGGGTTATGGTGGTTGAAGCGTATGATGGGCTATACACGGAGTCAAATTTGAAAGCACGTCCCTAAGTAGCCGAAACACCTTAGGAGACACAACTCTCTACACAACAAAATTGGGTTAAGTTGGGGTGGCGGAAGTGTATGGTGGGCAAGCCTATGCGGAAGTTATGGTGGTGGTTGATGAAGAAGCAACCGTCCCTAAGTAGCCTAAACACCTTAGGAGACTCAAGTCACTACTCAAACAACCTCAAATGCTATGGGGATCAAAATGGGTTAGGTTGCGGAAGGCTATGGTGGTATTGCGGATGATATGGTGGGAGCCCTAGGAAAAGATGCCAAAGTACCAATAGTTTTATGGTGTCAAAAGGTGGTGAAACCAAGGTGAGGACCTCGGGCACGTCGATAGCTTCAAAACGAGCCAAAGAACACTCAAATCGGAGTTCGGAGCGAAAAGATATGATGAAAACGGTGAAGAAGGCCGATGCTGAAATTCTGTGCAATGTCTCTGGTTAGGCCGGAAGTTCCGGGGGGTGGACGGAAGTTCCGGGGGTCGCGAAAAAGTGCGGGGGTCAGGGGGATTTTTGGGGTAAACTTTTTGTTTAGCCCGGAAGTTCCGGGGCTGGGACGGAAGTTCCGGGGGAGTTCGGAAGTTCCGGGGGTCGTAGAATTTCGTCCGGGACGAACCCTAAATTCCAGATCTGAGAACGGGGGCGGAAAAACTCGATTTCCAAGGTCAAAATTGGGGAGATTTCGTGGATGGAAAGGGGGAAAATGATGGGGGAAAGCTAGATCCACTTGAAACACAACGAATCCATGGATCAAAATCAACAAAACATCATCAAAACCAACAAAAAAAAAGATTTGGGGGCTATTTTTGGTGGGGATTTTCGGATTTAGGACGAAATCAACAAAATCAAGCTAGAAAACAAAGGGTAGGGGCTCCAAAAACGTGATCAACGTGGCTCATGATACCAAGATGATGTAGGGTGGAACCCTAGGGGCCGATCTTTCACGTTTGGAGAGGATCCCTACGAGGAACACGAAGAACGAGCGGAAAAGTACGAGGGAAATCACGGGGGAAAACACAAAAGAACCACTCAAACCAACAAGATTTGATTACACATGCGCTAGATCGATGAACACAAAGAGAGATACACGATCCACGATCAACAAAGGACGATACAAGAGGTAACCGATTCTTCTCCGTGAGGAGGTCTTGATTGTCTTCCCTTGAAGGGGTCTTGAATCCGCTTGGGGGATCTTCTCCGAAGAGGTCGTGAGCTCCGAGGAGAAGTAACCAAGTGGATGAGCAAGGCTCTCACACAAAATATGAGCTAAACCATTGCTAACCCTAACTAGGAGGAGGGGGTGGTCTATTTATAGTCTAAGCCACGAAGGGGTAAGTGGGAAAGGGTTACATGGGCTTCGCCCAGTCTTTGCACGCAGGCGGAAGTTCCGGGCAGGGCCGGAAGTTCCGGGCTCCGGAAGTTCCGGGCAGGTTCCGGGCTATCCAGAGAGTTGGCGCACTCGGGGCTGGCCTGGACTCCGGGGGCTGGAGGTTCCGGGCAGGCCGGAAGGTCCTGCGACCTTGTCTCTCCCAACGCACCGGCGGCGCCGCCACCGTCTCTTTCACTTTCTCTTTCTCTTTCAAGGGAGGGAGGCCCCAGATCCACCCTAGAACGCACCGACAAAGAAGGATGATCCGCGTGACGTGCCATCGGATATGGGAAAAAAAAGAAGAATGGTTGAGATCGACCGAAGGGATGTCATCGATCCATGGGATTTCTAGTCTGACCAATGAGTTTGATGCGCGCCGGTGTTCTTGAAATTTTCAGATGCCGCGCGCTGCCTCTTCCGAAATACCCCCGCGCACGCCCGCCAACGGTGTTTGAAACGAAAGGGAAAACCAACCACCCCCGACCCAAAATCCCCAACCAACCCTCTCCTCTGTCTTCCTCCTCCCAACTAACCCCGACCCCGCCGTCGATCTCCTCTTCCTCAGCAACGTCGGCGACCTCATCCTATCCCGTCCACGCCGGCCGCCGACCTCCCTCTGCCCGAGACCCTAGAAGCCCGATGCCACGACGACCTAGCAGGCAGGCAACACAGGAGGAGCGCGGCCGTGGCGACACCGCCGGTGGCCTCCTCTTCCCCAAGCGTCGCCGATCCAACCCCCCACCTTCTCTTCTCTCCTCTCCTATCCTCTCCTCTCCCTCCTCTCCTCTCCTCTCCCAAGGGAGGGGAGGGGAGGGAAGGGAAGGGAAGGGAAGGGAAGGGGACGGATCGAGCGAGAGCGCCCAGATCCATGGCGCCCTCGTCGACCTCATCCACGACCGTCCTCGTGGTCGGCCATGGAGGTCCAATCCGGAAGCAGCCCTGGACGGAGACCATCCTCATGGTCCGTCTCCGGCGACCTAGCACCGGATCTGTCTGGTATGAATCCCCCCTCTCTCTCCCGGCTTCTTCTTCCTTCTCCTGTTCCATGCTTGGCCTTGGTCCTTGGATCCGCCATGGTCGTCTCGGTTGTACCTAAGTATATGCAAGGTCCATGCATGAGGTAGTAGCCATGTCTCACATGTGGAAAGTGACGGTTCGAAGAGGAGTGAGTTCACCTTGTGTCCAATGGCGTATGGTCGAGGTCTCGTCATATGTCCTCTTGGGGCTTGGAGAGTAGTCGGAGTGTACATGGGGATGAACGTGGGATGCTCCGCATCAGGTAGAATGTCCAAAGGGGACAACGGGTTGAAGCCGTAGACGACCTCGAAGGGGGACTTGCCGGTAGTCGAATGTCTTGCATGGTCGTAAGCGTACTCGGCGATGGGCAGACACGCCTCCCACTCCTTGATGTTCTTCTTGATCAATACGCGAAGTAGAGTGGAGAGTGTCCGGTTCGTCACCTCCGTTTGGCCGTCGGTTTGAGGATGGTATGCGGATGAGAACAAGAGCTTGATTCCGAGCTTGGCGCATAGGGTCTTCCAAAAGTAACTCAAGAACTTGACGTCACGATCGGAGACGATTGTCTTTGGTACTCCATGGAGGCGCAAGATTTCCCTACAAAAGAGATTTGCAACATGTGAAGCATCGTCTATCTTGTTGCAAGGAATGAAATGTGCCATCTTGGAAAATCTATCCACAACAACAAACACGAAATATTTTCCATTTTGAATTCTAGGCAAACCAAGTACAAAATCCATGCTAATGTCTTCCCAAGGTTGATAGGGGATAGGAAGAGGCATGTAAAGACCATGAGATTGAGCTTTAGACTTAGCTTTGCAACATGTAGAGCATCGGTTGGTGAAGCGTGAGACGTCTCGAAACATCTTGGGCCAAAAGTAGTTCTTGGAGAGCGTGGTGAATGTCTTGTCCCGTCCAAAGTGTCCCATGAGTCCGCCTCCATGAGCCTCTTGCAAAAGGAGCAAACGAAGAGAAGACTCCGGAATACATAGTTTGTTAGCTCTCATAAGATAACCATCCTTGATGTAATATTGTTCCCATGAAGTATGCGTCAAACACTTAGCATAAGGAATAGCAAAAGATGGATCATTAGCATACAAGTCTTTGATGTGCTCAAAACCAATAACATTCAACTCAAGTTGAGTGACAAGCGTGCATATGCGAGAAAGTGCATCCGCAACTACATTTTCCTTACCCTTAATGTACTTGATCACATAGGGGAAAGATTCAATAAATTCACTCCATTTGGCATGACGCTTGTTCAACTTAGTTTGACCTTTTAAGTACTTAAGCGTTTCGTGGTTGGTATGTATGACAAACTCATGAGGTCGAAGATTATGTTCCCAAACATGTAGCACACGCACTAAAGCATATAATTCTTTGTAATAGATGGGATAGTTAAGTTGAGCACCGGAGAGTTTTTCACTAAAGTATGCAATGGTTCGTTTTTCTTGCATCAAAACTCCGCCAATTCCGGTACCACTAGCATCACAATGAATCTCAAAAGTTTTGTCAAAATTGGGCAAAGCAAGAATCGGAGCATGAGTAAGCAAATACTTGAGCTCATCAAAAGCGGTGGATTGCAAAGATCTCCAAACAAAAGGAGCATTCTTCTTACTCAAAGCATGCAAAGGAGCGGCAATAGTGCTAAAATCTTTCACAAAGTTTACGATAAAAACCCGAAGACCAAGAAAGCTACGCACTTGTTGCAAATTGGTGGGTTGGGGCCAAGTTTTAATTGCTTCAATTTTAGCTTCATCAACATGGACACCCTTTGAGGATACAACAAAACCTAAGAAAACCACTTTGTCAACACCAAACGTGCATTTTTTCAAGTTTGCATAAAGACGTTCCTTGCGAAGGGTTTGCAAAACAGCCCTAACATGATCAAGATGCTCGTTCATGGTTTTGCTAAACACAAGAATATTGTCGAAGTAGACCACAACAAAGACGCACGAAAGGGCGAAGCACGTAATGCATAAGGCGCACGAAAGTACCGGGAGCCTCCAATAAACCCATAGGCATCACTAACCACTCATACAAGCCAAATTTGGTTTTGAAAGTGGTTTTCCATTCATCACCCTCTTGAAGGCGGATTTCATAATAGCCACTTTTAAGATCAATTTTTGAGAAAAAGTTGGCTCCACTAAGTTCATCAAGAATATCATCTAAGCGAGGAATGGGATGCCTATAGCGAACGGTAATAGCATTTATGGGTCTACAATCGGAACACAAGCGGAAACTTCCATCGGCTTTAGGCACAAGTATAACCGGAACGACACAAGGGCTTAAGCTTTCACGTACATGACCGTTGTCGATGAGTTGTTGCATTTGCTGTTGAATCTCCTTAGTTTCTTCGGGGTTGACACGGTATGGAGCTTTGTTTGGAAGTGGCGGTCCGGGGATGTGGTCGATTCGATGCTCAATGCCTTGTAGAGGAGGAAGACCCGAAGGTAGCTCATCGGGGAAAACATCTTGGAATTCCTGCAAAAGAGATTGAAAAAACTAAAGGTAGCTCGTGAGAGGTGTTAGTTTTTGGTTCTTCGTCCTTGCACACAAGGACAAAGTGCATCACACTTGATGGGTTCTCACACACTTCTCTCATCTCACTTTTTGTGGCAAATAGGATGAGGTTTTTCTCTCTAGGTGAAGAGGCGCTCAAGTTTGGCTTGTGGCTCTCACTCACTTTTGGGTGGATCACTTTCTCACTCTTCTCTCCATGATGGGTGGCTTGCTTGTCGGCTATCACTTGACTAGGAGACATAGGTCGTAGCACATACTCCTTCCCTTTCATCTTGAAGCTATAGTGGTTGGTACGCCCATTGTGGATGACACCACGGTCGAATTGCCATGGTCGACCAAGAAGGAGGTGGCTAACGGTCATTGGGACCACATCACACTCCAAAGTGTCCTCATATGCACAAATTTTGAAGGAGACTTGGACAGTATGCTCAATTGGTATAGTGTCGGAGTCGCTTAGCCATTGAACCTTGTATGGGTTCGGGTGCTTCCTCTTGACCAATTGAAGCTTGGAGTATAGTTCTTCACTTGCCAAGTTGTGGCAACTACCTCCATCGATGATGACCTTGACGGACCTTCCATTGATGCCGGCCTTTGTGTGGAAGATGTGGCATCGTTGGTCTTCTTCTTGTTGATGTTGAAGAGTCAACTCCTTGGAGACAACAAGAGCGGGACTTGAATCTTCATCACAAAAGACTTGGTCATCTTCGTCTTCGTTGTTCACTTGTCAGTGCATGGCCACTTTCTCAAGGGCTTCCATTTCTCCTTCACTCATGGAGTCGTAGGTGCCGTCGTCGTTGAAGATCATGGTGCGCTTGTTTGTGCACTCAAAGGACTTGTGGCCTCGGCCGCCGCACGTGAAACACTTGAAGGAGCTTGTCTTGACGGTCTCATCGGTCGGAGTAGAGGACGAAGCACGCGGCTTGAAGTTGCTTGTAGTAGGAGGAGGACGACTTGAACTTGTCGAAGATTTCTTGTAACTTGACTTGTCGTCGGTATTTGGTGATGCTCTAGTTGAGGTAGGAGTTGCCGGAGTCGCGGGAGCTTGATAAGAGGAGCTGTAGGTCTTGGACGAGTACTTGGCATATTTGAAGTCATCTTGGACTTGTTGCTCGGCCTTGGTCGCTTGATGAACTAGCTCGAGGAGGTTTGAGTATGGTTGGAAGTTGTCAATCCGCTTGATTGGATGGTTGAGGCCGTTCAAGAAGCGTGCCATTGTTTTCTCGTCGTCTTCTTTGACATTGGCTCGAATCATGGCAATCTCCATTTCTTGGTAGTATTCTTCCACCGTCTTTGTGCCTTGTTTGAGAAGTTGCAACTTCTTGAAGAGATCACGGTTGTAGTGTGTAGGCACGAAACGAGCTCTCATGACATCCTTCATCGCCGTCCAAGTTGTGATTGGTGGTTCGCCTCTTGTACGTCGTCGCTTAATCACTTGTTCCCACCAAATGAGAACGTAGTCTTGGAACTCGAGTGATGCCATAGCGATCTTCTTCTCTTCATCGTAGTTGTGCAACCGGAAGATTTTGTCAACCTTCAATGCCCAAGAGAGGTACTCTTCGGGGTCATTGCTTCCATTGAACTTGGGCATGGTGAACTTTAGCTTGCCGTAGCGGAGTTCTTCGTCGAAGTAGCGGTTGTGATGTCTCTCTTGCCGTGGGGGAAGATCCTCAAATGCTCGTTCCTCGGGATGTCGCTCTTGGCGTGGAGGAAGTCGATGATCCACTTGCTCTTGTTGAACTTGAGGTTGAGGAGGAGCTTGACGAGCTTGTGGAGTAGCTTGAGGAACTTGACGTTGCACGTGGGGTTGGTAGTTCCGCTCATGGATTTCTTCTCGAAGGGCTTCCTCTTGATTGCGCCGTTCGCGATTGCGGTTGGTGATGGCTCGACTTGATTCTTGAAGGGCACGTTGCGCCTCAAGAGCTTGCGCTTCCCGTTGTTGTTGTTGAAGACGTTGAGCCTAGGCGTCTCGTTCTTCTTGGTGTAGACGCGCTCGTTCTTCCTCTTGGCGCCGTAGTCGTTGTCGTTCTTGAGCTTGAGCAAAAGCGTCTTGGTTTGAACGAGGACGAGGAACTTGCTCATCGACTTGCTCTTGTGAATGCTTGACGTGAAGCAGGTTTCGAGATGCATGACGGTCTTGACGCGCGGCTCGTCGAAGAGTGTTCGATGACGGTGTACTTGAGCCGGAGAAGGTGTCATCGGAGTGTCGACTTGAGTGGCTCCGTCTTGAGTAGGAAGAAGTTGAAGGAGGCCGGTTGACCAACAGAGCACGGATCTTGTCCATTCTTGCATCGTTCTCTTGCTTGTGCGCGTCGAGCTTGTTGTCGAAGTAGTCCCGTGTACGTTGCTTGGAGAGTCGCAAGTCGGTGGCGAGGTTGTCGATGCGGTCATTCATGGCTTGTTGCTCTTGATGTAGCGCTCTTTGTGCACCAAAGAGGTGGCTCTTGGTGACGAATGATACATGTCGTCGTCTTGCTCGATGAAGAGTGGGTTGGTAGAGGTACTTGGCCTATCCATCATATGAAAGTGGTGGTGAGTAGGAAAATGACAGAACAAAACCAAAGTTACCTTTTCCAAAGATTGTGGATGTAACAAGTACGATCCCACGTGATGTTACAATAGGGGAATTGGTACCGGGAATTGTTTCTCACACCTACAAGTAAATGGTCTACGGGGTCTCGGGGGCCCATGCGCACGCGGTGTTCTGGGAGCGGATGAACACACCGGGATCCGTGGGGATTTTGCAAAGAGAGGTCAAAATCAAGGGTTTGGTGGGTGGGGAAGATGGTAGATGGGTAGATCCACTTGCCAAACTCCAAGTTCATGTATCAAAACAACCAAATCTGACAAGATCAAACAAATTGCAAGAAAAATTTTGGGGCTATTTTTTGGTGGGGATTTTCAGATTAGGACTAAAAACAACGAAATCAAGCTAGAAATTGTAAGGTAGGGACTCCAAGATGTGAATCAACATGGCTCATGATACCAAGATGATGTAGGGTAGAACCCTAGTAGGGATCTTTTCACACTTGGAGGGGGAAAAGTAGAGAACAACAAGAACACAAAGAGGAAATCACTCCAACAATTCCCGATTACACGTCCACTAGAGTAACAACACAAGATCCACAAGTCACAAACACAATCAAAGGAAAGATACAATGGCAAAGTTCTTCCCAAATCCAAAGGAGATGGGGGCTTGAAGATAGTCTACTCCTTGAGGAGGTCTTGAAATCCACAAGGATTCTTCCCTAGGGGGTCTTGATTCCACAAGGGAAGGTAGAAAGGAGCAAAGCTCACAAATATCTCATCTAATACTTTGCTAACCCTAAACATAACCCTAGGTACGGTCTAAATCTTTTCTTTGTTGATTTTGAATCTTGTGCTACCTTATGTGTTCGGTGATCTAGCCCTTGTGTGATCGATACTTGTCGGTTTAGTGTTCCTCTTGCGTGTTTTTCCTTGTGTTCTTCCGCTTGTTCGTCGTGTTCTCCCCGTAGGATCCCCTCCAAACGTGAATGATCTCCGATTAGGGTTCCGCCCTACATCATCTATGGTATCATGAGCCACGTTGATCACGTTTTTGGAGCCCCTACCCCGTGTTTTCTAGCTTGATTTTGTTGTTTTCGTCCTAAATCCGAAAATCCCCACCAAAAATAGCCCCAATTTTTTTTGTGTGATTTGTTGGTGTGATGAAGTTTTGTTGGATTTGATCCATGGATTTGCTTTGCTTCGAGTGGATCTAGCATCCCTACCCTTCTTCCCTTTTAATTCCTTCTTTTTCCCCTCAGAATTCTGGTTCCCCCCCCCCCCCCAATTTTTCCGCCCAAACCCTCGATCCCGAAGTCCCTGTTCTTGGCAGAATCCCGACCACCGGAACTTCCAGCCCAGCACGGAACTTCCGGCCCCCGGACCTTCCGGACCCCGGACCTTCTGTCTTGCCCGGAACTTCCGGCCTAGACAGAAAGGTCGCAAGATCTTCGGTGACCCCGCTTCTTGGCAACCGACCACGGTGCAGCGGCATCTTCGCCAACGTACTGAAGACCGTGCATCACATCATCGTCCACATTCGCATCCATTTGGAACCTCTACCGTAAGCAAGGACGGTAATCTCGACTACATCTTTGTCCAAACCTTGCCATTGCATTGATAAACATCATTGCCATCTTTTGCGTTGCTTACCCATCGAGACTAGCCATTGAGTATTGCAGGCAACGTGACTTGTGCACATTAGTGATCATACTCCATAGCATACATACCATACTACCGTGGTGCATATCTTGGGATCCATTTGTGTGTCACAAAGTTGTCATAGCATACACAAGTGCTATCTTGGTTCGTGAAGTTTTGCATGAGAAAAGAGCTCAAAAGTGAAAGAGCCACCCAAGCTTTTAAGCAAAGAGGAAAGATAAGCAAAGAGCTTATGAGCAAGAACCATAGCATCATACTACATTAAGATTGTCATATTGGATCATCTTGGATCATCGCATCGAAATACCATACATATAGCATACTTGGGATAGAGATCGTTGCATTTTGCCTAGTAGGTTGTGCACAAGTTCCGTATCCGCCTATTGTGCAATCGTGGTAGCGTCTCTCTAGTATTGTGCAACAAGAGCATTTTCGTGGATTCCACATTTTGGCTCACTTTTGGTTTGCACAATCCCACTTATCTATTTGTGTGTGTGTTTCCATGTACCCCTACTTGCTTGGTCAACTTGTTGCATTTGCAAATTTGTGAATCTTTTCCAACATTATTGAATCTCACTTACAATTGCATCAAATTTTGTGCCACCATCCTCACCAAGCTCCACCATAAGCTTTTATTTGTGTAGGTGTGAGAACCGATGTGGATTGGTACCAATAGTGCTATTTCATTATCCGCATTTGAGTGAACTTGATTCATCATCAACATCGGTCAAAGGTACATTGGTATAAGTTCTTCTCCTTCTACCACTCACATCTTTTGCTTGGAATGATGGATAGGCCAAGCACCTCTACCAACCCACTCTTCATCGAGCAAGACGATGACATGTCTTCATTCTTCACCAAGAGCCACCTCTTTGGTGCACAACGAGCGTTACATCAAGAGCAACAAGCAATGAGCGACCGCATCGACAACCTCGCCACCGACTTGCGACTCTCCAAGCAACGTACAAGAGACTACTTCGATAACAAGTTCGACGCTCACAAGCAAGAGAAAGATGCAAGAATGGACGAGATCCGCGCCTTGATGAGGAACCGACATCATTCCACTTCTTCATCATCAAGACGGATCCGCTCGAGTCGACACTCCGACGACACCTTTTATGACTCAAGTACACCGTCATCGAACACTCTTCGACGAGCCACGCGTCAAGACCGTCATGCATCTCGCAACCTGCTACATGACAAGCATTCACAAGAGCAAGTCGATGAGCAAGTCCCTCGTCCTCAATCAAACCAAGCCGCTTTTGCCCAAGCTCAAGAACGACAACGACTACGGCGCCAAGAGGAAGAACGAGTGCGTCTACATCAAGACGAACAAGACGCCGAGGCTCAACGTCTTCAACAACAACAACGAGAAGCGCAAGCTCTTGAGGCGCAACGTGCCCTTCAAGATTCAAGTCGAGCCATCGCCAACCGCAATCGCGAAAGGCGCAATCAAGAGGAAGCCCTTCGAGAAGAAATCCAAGAGAGGAACTAACAACCACGTGTGCAACGTCAAGTTCCTCAAGCTCCTCAACAAGCTCGTCAAGCTCCACCACAACCTCAAGTTCAACAAGAGCAAGTTGATCATGGACTTCCTCCACACCAAGAGCAACAAGAAGATGATTGTCATCCACGTCAAGGGCGTCAGCATCCTCGACCAGAACAAAATGAACATCACCGATATGGAAAGCTCAAATTCACCATGCCCAAGTTCAATGGAAGCAATGACCCCGAAGAGTACCTCTCATGGGCATTAAAGGTCGACATAATCTTTCGTTTGCACAACTATCAGGAAGAGAAGAAGATCGCTATGGCCTCACTTGAGTTCCAAGACTATGTGCTCATATGGTGGGAACAAATCATTGAGCGATTTACAAGCAAGAGGTGAACCTCCAATCACCACTTGGGCTCAAATGAAGGATGTCATGAGAGCACGTTTTGTGCCAACCTACTACAACCGCGACCTCTTCGAGAAACTCCAACTTCTCAAGCAAGGAATAAAGAGTGTTGAAGAATACTACAAGGAAATGGACATAGCCATGATTCGAGCCAATGTGAAGGAAGATGATGAGCAAAGAATGGCACATTTCTTGAATGGACTCAATCATCCCATCAAGAAGATCGCCGACTTCCAACCCTACTCCACTCTCATTGAGCTCGTGCATCAAGCTACAAAGGCGGAACGTTAAGTGCAAGATGACTTCAAGTACGCCAAGTACTCGTCCAAGACGTACGGCTTCTCCAACAACCAATCTTCAACAACTCCTCCAGCATCTACATCAACCAAACGTTCTACAAGGAACGACGACAAGTCAAGTTACAAGAAAACTTCGACAAGTTCAAGTCATCTTCCTCCTACTACGAGCAACTTCAAGCCGCGTACTTCATCATCTACTCCAAACGATGAGACCGTCAAGACAAGCTCCTTCAAGTGTTTCACTTGCGGCGGTCGAGGCCGCAAGTCCTACGAATGCACCAACAAGCGCACCATGATCCTCAACGACGATGGCACCTATGATTCAATGAGTGAAGAGGAGATGGAAGCTCTTGAGCAAGTGGCCATGCACCGGCGCGTGAACGAAGATGAAGATGATCAAGTCTTTTGTGATGAGGATTCGAGCCCCGCTCTCATTGTCTCCAAGGTTGATGAGGACATCAGTACCATTGTTACACCCACAGCCCCTACTACAACATATACTGGACCAATTACTAGAGCTCGCGCATGCCAATTACATTATCAGGTACTTTTGTTTCTTGGTAATGATTCTAATGTTCATGAGAATATGATGCTGCCTAAATTGGATACATTTGTTTTGCTTACAAATGAAGGGCCTGACATGGATAAGAGGGATGAACATTGGAGCAAGAACAAGCATGGAGTTGATGGCATGTGCAAGGGGAATAAGAACGGAGTTACAAGTGATGATTTCAGGACTTTGAAGCCACCATAATGAGTACATGAAGCCTTAGACGAAATATACAAGATGCCACTTCACAAACTTTGTCCAGAGGCTATTCTAGGTGCTGCGTCACCTTATTATTGGGCCAGGCCCATGTAATTTCGAAATACATAAGTATAGGCTGTTTTTAGAGTCCGTATGTGTGGGGAAACAAGAGATAGGGTTGGTTTCGGACCCCTTCCCAAGGGCCACGAAATCCCCCCCTCTTTCTCCATATATACAGCCCTTAGGGCACCGTTTAGACTTTGGGTTTTGCTTAGATTAAAAGTTCGCCATAGCTGCAACTTCGCGTACTTCGTTTGTGTTCAACGACCAGACCAAGGCGTCACAGAACCCCACCTTGATCAATAAAGCTTTCCTCTTATATTCGCAATATCCAGATTGCAATCTTAGTTTCTTGCTTGTTCTTCGTTTGCCTGCAGGAAATGCAGACCTTCGTGGTCAGGTTGATCGTGCTCGGCGTGGTCAATAACCTCTCGGAGTTGGTTTAGCGATTGCTAAAGGCGCCGACGTCCTCGCACGTTCGTAGTCAGATCGTCAAAGTCGACTTCATCCTAAACGATAGCCACCATCTCATCGAAAGATGGGACACCTTTGCCTCTATCAAGTGGTATCAGATTTCCAGGTTGCTCGCTGAGATTTTACAGTTTTTCATAGTTTAGATCGAGTCTGTTCTTCATACCTATAGTGATGTAGGGCGGAACCCTACGTGGGCGATCTTTCACGTTTGGAGCGGATCCTACGGGGAATCACGGAGAACACGCGGAAGAACAAAGGGAAACACGGAGGAAACGAGAGAGAAATCACTTAACCAACAAGAGATCGATCACACAAGTGCTAGATCACCGAACACAAAGAGATACATATGATCCACAATCAACAAAGGTAAGGATACACGAGTAGCCGTTCTTCTCCGAGAGGAGGTCTTGATGGGGTCCACCCTAGAAGGGGTCTTGAATCCGCTTGGGGATCTTCTCCGTAGAGGTCCCGAGCTCGAGGAGAAGTAACCAAGTGGATGAGCAAGGCTCTCACACAAACATGAGCTAAACCTAAGCTAACCCTAATACGAAGCTAGGAGAAGAGTATATATAGTGCTAAGCCACGAAGGGGTAAGTGAGGGCGAAGGGGTACACGGGCTTGGCCCATTACACTGTGGGCAGACAGGCCGGTTGCACCGGTCGCGGGGGCGGTTGTACCGCTGAGAGCTCCTGAGGGGCGGTAGTTCCGGCCGAGGAAGGCGGTACTACCGCTGGGAGGTCGGCACTGGCTTCTGGAGGTGGGCGTCGAAGGAGCCAGCGGTTGTACCGGATGTCGGGGCGGTTGTTCCGGTCTTTGGGCATAAACCGGTAGATCCGGTGCTGTACCGGCCTTGCACCGCTTGATCACCGAATAGCGGCCGGTTGTTGGGCGGTAGTAGGCCGGTTGTTCCGCCCGGCCGGTTGTGGAGCGGTTGTACCGGTCCTTCCAGGTTGGGCCGAATGCTTCCTTGATCTCGAGGTCCGTCTTGCACCGTTTCTTCTCCTTGGTTGCTTACCTGGTACCTGAGCACACAAAGCATCTCCGTTTGAGGTAGTAGCCATGTCTCAAGTGGGTCAAAGTGAAGTTCAACAAGGAGAGAGTTAACCTCGGATTGAATAGCACATGCTCGAGCTCTCGTCGTGGGTCCTCGTGGGGTTGGATGTGTCGATGTAGAGTCCATGGGGATGATGGAAGGATGCTAAGCATCATCTCCCCTCCCTTGGGAAAGATCCGACCTCGGATCAAAATCTTCATCACCATGGAAAGGTGAGAGGTCTTTGACGTTGAAGATGTCGCTCACGGTGTACTTGTCTCGTGGGAGTTCAATCTTGTAGGCGTTGTCGTTGTAGCGTGCTAGCACCTTGAAGGGTCCGTCGGCTCGAGGGAGAAGCTTGGACTTGCGTTCGTTGGGGAAGCGGTCCTTGCGAAGGTGTAGCCACACGAGGTCTCCAATGTTGAATGTCTTGGGCTGCTTGTTGACGTTGAGCTTGGACGCTAGTCGTTGTACTTGGCGCTCGATGGTGTGCCTTGTATCCTCATGCATCTTCTTGATGTAGCTTGCCCGTGCACTCGCATCCATGTTGGTGCGCTCTTGTAGAGGGAGAGGTAGAATGTCCAATGGTGACAACGGGTTGAAGCCGTAGACGACCTCAAAGGGGGACTTGCCGGTAGTCGAATGTTTTGCACGGTTGTAGGCGTACTCGGCGATGGGTAGACATGCCTCCCACTCCTTGATGTTCTTCTTGATCAACACGCGAAGTAGAGTGGATAGTGTCCGGTTCGTCACCTCCATTTGGCCGTCGGTTTGAGGATGGTATGCGGATGAGAACAAGAGCTTGATTCCTAGCTTGGCGCATAGCGTCTTCCAAAAGCAACTCAAGAATTTGACGTCGCGGTCGGAGACGATTGTCTTTGGTACTCCATGGAGGCGCAAGATTTCCCTACAAAAGAGATTTGCAACATGTGAAGCATCGTCTATCTTGTTGCAAGGAATGAAATGTGCCATCTTAGAAAATCGGTCCACAACAACAAATACGGAATCCTTTCCATTTTGAGTTCTAGGCAAACCAAGTACAAAATCCATACTAATGTCTTCCCATGGTTGATAAGGAATAGGAAGAGGCATGTAAAGACCATGTGATTGAGCTTTAGACTTAGCTTTGCGACATGTATAGCATCGGTTTGTGAAGCGTGAGACGCCGCGGAACATCTTGGGCCAAAAGTAGTTGTTGGAGAGCGTGGCGAATGTCTTGTCACGTCCAAAGTGTCCCATGAGTCCGCCTCCATGAGCCTCTTGCAAAAGGAGCCAACGAAGAGAAGACTCGGGAATGCATAGTTTGTTAGCTCTCATAAGATAAGCATCCTTGATGTAATATTGTTCCCAAGAAGTATGCGTCAAACACTTAGAATAAGTAATAGCAAAAGATGGATCATGCTCATACAAGTCTTATATATGCTGAAAACCAATAACATTCAACTCAAGTTGAGTGACAAGCATGCATATGCGTGAAAGCGCGTCGGCAACTACATTTTCTTTACCCTTAATGTACTTGATCACATAAGGAAAAGATTCAATAAATTCACTCTATTTTGCATGACGCTTGTTCAATTTAGTTTGACCTTTGAGGTACTTAAGCGTTTGATGATCGGTATGGATGACAAACTCATGAGGTCTAAGGTAATGTTCCCAAACATGTAGCACACGCACTAAAGCATACAATTGTTTGTCATAGATGGGATAATTAAGTTGAGCACCGGAGAGTTTTTCACTAAAATAAGCAATGGCTCGTTTTTCTTGCATCAAAACTCCGCCAATTCTGGTACAACTTGCATCACAATGAACCTCAAAAGTTTTGTCAAAATTGGGCAAAGCAAGAATCGGAGCATGAGTAAGCAAAGACTTGAGCTCATCAAAAGCGGTGGATTGCAAAGATCCCCAAACAAAAGGAGTATTCTTCTTACTCAAAGCATGTAAAGGAGCGGCAATTGTGCTAAAATCTTTCACAAAGCGACGATAAAAACCATAAGACCAAGAAAGCTACGCACTTGTTGCAACTTGGTGGGTTGGGGCCAAGTTTTAATTGCTTCAATTTTAGATTCATCAACATGGACACCCTTTGAGGATACTACAAAACCCAAGAAAACCACTTTGTCAACACCAAATGTGCATTTTTTCATGTTTGCATAAAGACTTTCCTTGCGAAGGGTTTGCAAAACAGCCCTAACATGATTAAGATGTTCTTTCATGGTTTTGCTAAACATAAGAATATCGTCGAAGTAAACCACAACAAAAACTGTAAGGACGAAGTACATGATGCATAAGACGCACGAAAGTACCGGGAGCCTCCGAAAGACCCATAGGCATCACTAACCACTCATATAAACCAAATTTGGTTTTGAAAGCAGTTTTCCATTCATCACCCTCTTGTATGCGGATTTGATAATAGCCACTTTTAAGGTCAATTTTTGAGAAAAAGTTGGCTCCACTAAGTTCATCAAGCATATCATCTAAGCGGGGAATGGGATGCCTATAGCGAACGGTAATATCATTTATAGGTCTACAATCGGAACACAAGCGGAAACTTCCATCGGGCTTAGGCACAAGTATGACGGGAACGACACAAGGGCTTAAGCTTTCACGTACATGACCGTTGTCGATTAGTTGTTGTACCTGCCGTTGAATCTCCTTCGTTTCTTCGGGATTGACTCGGTATGGAGCTTTGTTTGGAAGTGGCGCTTCGGGGATGAGGTCGATTCGATGCTCAATGCCTCGTAGAGGAGGTAGACCGGGAGGTAGCTCATCGGGGAAAACATCTTGAAATTCTGCAAAAGAGATTGAAACACCAAATGTGGCTCGTGAATGGTGTTAGTTTTTTATTCTCCATCCTTGCACACAAGGACAAAGTGCATCACACTCGATGAGTTCTCATATACTTCTCTCATCTCACTTTTGGTGGCAAATAGGATGAGGTTTTTCTCTCTAGGCGAAGAGGCGCTCAAGTTTGGCTTGTGGCTCTCACTCACTTTTTGGTGGATCAGTTTCTCACTCTTGTCTCTATGATGGGTGGCTTGCTTGTCGACTATTACTTGACTAGGAGACATAGGTCGTAGCACATATTCCTTGCCTTTCATCTTAAAGCTATAGTGATTGGTGCGCCCATTGTGGATGACGCCACGGACGAATTGCCATGGTCGACCTAGAAGGAGGTGGCAAACGGTCATTGGGACCACATCACACTCCAACGTGTCTTCATAAGCACCAATTTTGAAGGAGACTTGGACTGCATGCTCGACTCGTATAGTGCCGGAGTCACTTAGCCATTGAACCTTGAAGGGGTGCGGGTGCTTCCTCTTGACCAATTGAAGTTTGGAACATAGTTCTTCACTTTCCAAGTTGTGGCAACTTCCTCCATCGATGATGACCTTGACGGATCTTCCGTGGATGCCGGCCTTTTTGTGGAAGATGTGGCATCTTTGGTCATCTTCTTGTTGATGTTGGAGAGTCAAGACCTTGGAGACAACGAGAGCGGGGCTCGAATCCTCATCGCAAAAGACTTGATCATCTTCATCTTCGTTCACTTGCCGGTGCATGGCCACTTACTCAAGGGCTTCCATCTCCTCATCACTCATTGAGTCATAGGTGCCGTTGTCGTTGAGGATCATGGTGCGCTTGTTGGTGCATTCGTTGGACTTGTGTCCTCGGCCGCCGCAAGTGAAACACTTGAAGGAGCTTGTTTTGATGGTCTCATCGGTCGGAGTAGATGGTGAAGCACGCGGCTTGAAGTTGTTTGTAGTAGGAGGAGGACGACTTGAACTGGTCGATTTTCTCTTGTAACTCGACTTGTCGTCGTTGTTTGTAGAAGGTTTGGTTAATGTAGATGTTGGAGGAGGTGTTGAAGCTTGGTTGTTGGAGAAGCCGTAGGTCTTGGATGAGTACTTGGTGTACTTGAAGTCATCTTGCACTTGACGTTCCGCCTTTGTAGCTTGATGCACGAGCTCAATGAGGGGGGAGTATGGTTGGAAGTCGGCGATCTTCTTGATGGGATGATTGAGTCCATTCAAGAAATGTGCCATTGTTTGCTCATCATCTTCCTTGACATTGGCTCGAATCATGGCTATCTCCATTTCCTTGTAGTATTCTTCAACACTCTTTGTTCCTTGCTTGAGGAGTTGGAGTTTCTTGAAGAGGTCGCGGTTGTACGAGGTTGGCACAAAACGTGCTCGCATGACATCCTTCATTTGATCCCAATTGGTGATTGGAGGTTCACCTCTTGCTTGTCCTCACTCAATGATTTGTTCCCACCATATGAGCACATAGTCTTGGAACTCAAGTGATGCCACAGCGATTTTCTTCGCTTCATCGTAGTTGTGTGATAGAGGCAAAGGTGTCCCGATGTTTCGATGAGATGGTGGCATCATTACCAAGAAACGAAAGTACCTGATAATTCAATTGGCGTGCGCGAGCTCTAGTAATTGGTCCAGTATGTATAGCAGCAGGGGCTGTGGGTGTAACAATGGTATTGATGTCCTCATCATCCTCCCTTCTTGAAATGAAGTCGTCCTCGACGGAAGCTCATCTTCCTCACCCAAATAAGGCTTCAAATCTGCAATTTTAAAAGTGGGACTAACCCCAAAATCTGCAGCAGCTCAAGTTTATATGCATTATCATTTATTTTCTCTAACACCTTAAATGGACCATCAAGACGTGGCATTAGCTTTGATTTATGCAAATTAGGAAACCTATCCTTACGCAAATGTAACCAAACAAGATCTCGGTGCAAAGACAACATGTTTTCTACCCTTATCTCCACAAGTTTATATTTAGCATTCATACGCTCAATGTTTTCCTTAGTTAACTCATGCATTTTTAAAATCAATTCTTGCACGTTCTTTAGCATCAAAATTAACCTTCTCCGAAGATGGAAGAGGCAACAAATCAATAGGTGCACGAGGTAGGAAGCCATACACAATTTCAAAAGGGCACATCTTAGTAGTAGAATGCAATGAACGATTATAAGCAAATTCAATATGAGGCAAGCATTCTTCCCACATTTTCGTATTATTCTTCAAAACAGCCCTAAGCATAGTAGACAATGTTCTATTGACTACTTCAGTTTGTCCATCAGTTTGGGGGTGACAAGTAGTACTAAAAAGCAGTTTAGTCCCCAACTTAGCCCATAAACATCTCCAAAAGTGGCTAAGAAATTTAGTATCACGATCTGAAACAATAGTATTTGGCACACCATGCAAGCGAATAATTTCACGAAAGAACAAATCAGCAACATTAACGACATCATCGCTTTTATGACATGGTATAAAGTGTGCCATTTTCGAGAATATATCCACGCATAAACAAATATGCTATCCCTCCCTTCTTTGTTCGAGGTAAACCTAAAACAAGGTCCATAGATATATCCTCCCAAGGAACACTAGGTACAGTGCAAAGGCATATATAAACCATGAGGATTGAGTCGTGACTTAGCTTTTTGACATGTAGTGCAGCGAGCAACAAAACGCTCAACATCCCGTCTCATCTTTGGCCAAAAGAAATGTGTAGCAAGTATATCCTTCGTCTTCTTCACGCCAAAGTGTCCCATTAATCCTCCTCATGCGCCTCCTGCAACAACAAAAGACGAACGGAGCTAGCAGGAATGCATAGCTTGTTTGATAGAGGCAAAGGTGTCCCGTCTTTCGATGAGATGTTGGTTTTCGCTTTGGAGGAAGTCGACTTTGACGATCCGACTACGAACGTGCGAGGACGTCGCGCCTTAGCAATCGCTAAACCAACTCCGAGTGGTTATTGACCACGCCGGAGCTCGATCAACCTGACCACGAGGGTCTGTTTCCTGCGAGCAAACGAAGAACAAGCAAGAAACTGAGATTGCAATCTGGATATTGCGAATATAAGATGATAGCTTTATTGATCAAGGTGGGGTTATGTGACTCCTTTGTGCAGTCGTTGAACACAAACGGCACGCGAAGTTGCAGCTATGGCGAACTTTTAATCTAAACAAAACCCAAAGTCTAAACGACGCCCTAAGGGCTGTATATATGGAGAAAGAGGAGGAATTTCGTGGCCCTTGAGGGAGGGGTCCGAAACCAACCCTAACTCTTGTTTCCCCACACATACGGACTCTAAACAGCCTACACTTAAGTATTTCGAAATTACATGGGCCTGGCCCAATATTAAGGTGACGCAGCACCTAGAATAGCCTATGGACGAATATTATGAAGTGGCATCTTGTATATTTCGTCCAAGGCCTCATGCTCTCATTAGGGTGGCTTCAAAGTCCTGGAATCATCACTTGTAACTCCGTTCTTGTTCCCCTTGTGCATGCCAACATCTCCATGCTTGAACTTGCTCCAAGGTTCATCTTTCTTGTCCATGGTAGGCCCTTCATTTGTAAGCAAAACAAATGTATCCAATTTAGGCAGCATCATATTCTCATGAACATTGGAATCGTTACCAAGAAACGAAAGTACCTGATAATTCAATTGGCGTGCGCGAGCACTAGTAATTGGTCCAGTATGTATAGCAGCAGGGGCTGTGGGTGTAACAATGGTATTGATGTCCTCATCATTGTTAGCACGGAACACAAAACCATCCTTAATAACGAACTTGTTCCATGTTCTTCCTTCTTTACAATTCTGCATTACATCTTTAAAATCAGCATCATGCACATATTGATCTTTGATGGTCTCCAAACCAAATATTTTGAAGTCAAGTTGTGAAAGCATAGTATAGCGACGAGACAAAGCATCAGCAATAACATTGTCTTTACCCTTCTTGTGTTTAATGACATAAGGGAAAGTCTCCATGAATTCAACCCATTTAGCATGTCTACGATTCAGTTTAGCTTGACTTTTAATATGTTTCAAAGATTCATGATCAGAATGTATAACAAATTCTTTGGGCCGTAAAAATGTTGCCATGTCTCTAAAGTCCGAACAAGAGCATATAATTCTTTCTCATAAGTAGAATAGTTCAGACTAGGCCCACTCAATTTTTCAGAAAAGTATGCAACAGGTTTGCCATCTTGTAATAACACACCTCCTAATCCAATTCCACTAGCATCACATTCAAGCTCAAAAGTCTTATTAAAGTCGGAAGTTGGAGTAAAGGAGCATGTGTCAACTTATCTTTCAATACCGTGAAGGCTTCTTCACATGCGGTACCCCAAACAAAAGGCACATCCTTCTTTGTAAGTTCATTGAGAGGTGTAGCAATGGTGCTAAAGTCTCTCACAAAACGCCTATAGAAACCAAATGAGTCCAAGAAAACTCCTCACTTGTGTGACCGTTTTGGGCTGCGGCCAACTCTCAATAGCTTCAATCTTGGCTTTATCAACTTCAATTCCTGTGGTGTAACAACATAGCCAAGAAAAGATACTCGGTCGGTGCAAAAGGTGCACTTCCCAAGGTTACCAAACAAACGTGCATCACGTAGAGCATTAAAAACAGCACGTAAATGTTCCAAATGTTCTTCCAAAGATTTGCTATAAATCAGTATATCATCAAAATAGACTACCACAAATCGTCCAATGAAAGCACGTAAAACTTTGTTCATTAGTCTCATGAAAGTACTAGGTGCATTAGTTAACCCAAAAGGCATGACTAACCACTCATATAAACCAAACTTAGTTTTAAATGCTGTTTTCCATTCATCTCCCAATTTCATACGAATTTGATGGTATCCACTACGCAAATCAACTTTGGAGAATATTGTAGAGCCACTCAATTCATCAAGCATATCATCTAGCCTAGGAATAGGATGACGATAACGAATAGTAACATTATTAATGCCTCTACAATCAACACACATACGCCGATGTACCATCCTTTTTAGGCACTAGTATAATAGGAACAGCACAAGGACTAAGAGATTCGGCGTATATAACCTTTGTCGAGCAGCTCCTGTACTTGACGCATAATCTCCTTCGTCTCCTCTGGATTGGTACGGTATGGTGCACGGTTGGGCAGCGATGCACCGGGAATTAAGTCAATTTGATGCTCAATCCTTGGAATAGGTGGTAATCCCGGTGGCACGTCTTGTGGGAAGACGCCGAACTCCCGCAAAATGTTAGTGACAAGGGGGCAAAGAGGAAGGCACGCGTCCTCGAATGAAAATAATGCCTCTTTGCACACAAAAGCATAGCAAACAGATTTGCTAGAATCTAGCTCCTCAATATCAGATTTGGTGGCAAGTAAACATGCACTTTTTAGTTTAATTTCAGAAGCAACATTAGATGGTTTATTATTAGGCTTCATTTGTTGCTCAAATTCTTTTGCCACAATCTGATTTTCACTCTTATTTTTCTCCTGTTTTGCTTTATTAGCTCTATTAATATCATCTTTCAAAATTGAATCAGGAGTCATAGGAAGCAAAGTAATATTTTTATCGTTGTGAACAAGAGTATACTGATTGTTTATACCATGGTGTATGTAACTTTTATCAAATTGCCATGGTCTACCAAGTAATAAGGAACATGCTTGCATAGGTACCACATCACAATCAACATAATCAGCATATGTAGAGATACTAAAATACACACCTAACAGACGTGTTACCTTAACCTTGCCGCTGTTGTTGAACCATTGGATGTAGTAAGGATGTGGATGTGGTCTTGTGGTGAGAGAAAGCTTCTCCACCATATCCATGCTAGCCAAGTTGTTGCAGCTCCCTCCATCTATGATGACGCGAATAGAACGTTCCTTCACAACTCCCTTTGTATGGAACATGATGAGGACATGACTACCTTGGATAAGACCAAAAATATTGCATACATGCATATTTGTCAGGTGATTTCTAGTGCAAACTATTCAATAATCTATTTATGTTATCCAGAACAAAAATACATCACATACTTTTGTGTTTTGTCTAATTGTAGGTGTATGGGACATTTGTACAATACACATATGAAGATAAGGGAAAAGGAGAAGTTTAGGTGCTGTTCAAAAAGTCCTCTCACGTCACTTTTGGACCAAGAGAAGATAGAGTCCAAGTCTCTCACGTTCTGTACTCATATTCTTACTGCACATACATACCTGACTCAAAACGTCAATAACTTTTTCATCCGGACTCCAAATTGGGTGATTCTTTTTTTGTTGGAAAATAGATTTCATGCACCTTCCAACCAAATTGGATTCACCTTCAAATTCGTCCGTAGCGTTGAGTTATGGACGAAACAATCTGATGCTGCAGCAGAATCCGAGTCAAACTACAAGTCCAAAGGTGTTACGTCACCTCCGCTTGGGCCCATTGGCCTTGTACGACCTAGGGTTAGTTTTAGGCTGCCTTGGGACGTCCTACCACCTCCTTGGCCGCTACCCTTGATCCTATATAAGTAGATCCATCTAGTAGCTTTTGCTTGGGATTTGTTTAGTTAAAAGTTAGCCATTGCAACTTCGTGTGCCGTTTGTGTCCAACGACCAGACCAAGACCGCTTACGGATCCCCACCTTTATCAATACTTCATATATACTCGCAATATTCAGATTGCTTTATCATATTCTTGCTTGTTTTTCGATTGCTTGCAGGAATAGACCTTCGTGGTCGTTGATTGTGCTCCGCGTGGTCAATAACCTCTCGGAGTTGGTTTAGCGATTGCTAAGGCGCAACGCGTCAGCACGTTTGTAGTCGGATCGTCAAAGTCGTCTCCACCAAATCGATAGTTATCATCTCATCGAAAGATCGGGACCCTCGCCTCTATCAAGTGGTATCAGTTTTCAAGTTGCTCGGTGAGATTTTCCAGTTATCCCTAGATTCGATTTATTTTCTTACCTATTGTCCAAGAAAAGGCCACCAGAAAAGTTAGATCTATTCATCATTTGTCCTAGCCAGTCCAAGCCTTTGCAATTTTCTTTTCATTGTTTGCATTATTGAATTATCGGTTGCATCATCGTGTCGAGTTGCTGGTCTTAGTGTCTAGTTCCTTTAGAGTTTCGAGTTCTGTTCACATTAGTCACGCCGCTGCATCATTATCCCTTCCGCTGTCCACCATACCATCCATCAATTTCCACCATGTGCTACGCACTATTCATTGTCATAATCATAGTTGAGGTCATTCACATCTTCGCTTGATCCAATCTGCATCTTATCTAGTTTGTTTTGGAAAAAGAGAAAAAAAAAGAGAAAAAAAAGTAAAAAAAAGTCACAGAAAAAAAGAGAGAAAGAAAAAGGAAAAAAAAGTGTGAAAAAAAAAAGAGAGAAGAAAAAAAAACAAAGTTTGGATCTATCTAGACTCAATCTCGTAGCTGAATTCGGATTGGAATCTGTTTTGTGCACTGTTCAGTAAAACAGGCATAACTTCCTCATTCGAAGTACGTTTTGGCTCAGCGAGTTCTCAAATTAAAGCTAGAGACGAGCCGCATCTATATCGTTGCAGAAGCTATTTTAATATTTGGCACCTCAAAATCGTCTCCTCAATAGGTCTTTTGCCCTCCGAAGTTCGTGAACACAGCTTATTCCAGTTTTTTCAAACCAGGTTTAGAATTTTTTTGACTCCTCATATCAACTCGGAATTGAGTGATTCTTTTTGCAGTGGAAAGCTTGAGGTAGTCGCATTCTTTGAAAAAGTTATCAGAAAATTGGCTCAATCTTTTCAAGAGGAAAACTGGAGAGAGAGTTGTTGTATATCCCGCTTGGCGCTTGTTTTTCATCATTATCTTTCTGCCAGTTGTGCTCTTCACTTATATCTTGCTGTCTAGAGCTACTCATTATCCTTCATTGATGCTAGTTGTGCTATGCCGTGACCTCATTAGTGTTCTAGGCTCGCGTCTCTAGTCCGGTCTAGCCTAGGACCAAAGACAAAGACCGTCGTTGAGCGTTTATTCAACATTGCATCTTTGAATTGATTATTGCTAATCTTTTGCTACCATATATAGCCAACCCAGCTCCACATTTTTCTACACCGTATACGTGACGCTCCCTCGCAATCTCTTTACACAATCTTCAGAGTTACTTGACACCGCTTGGTTGCCTCGTCACCGCATGTCGCATGGTAAGAACTTGTAAGACATTGATATTTGCTTTATCGTGAGCGTTTTACCACCACATCCTAGTAGTTATAGAAACATTATTTTTGGATTTTGTTTCTTGTTCTACTAATCATGACAGGATGTAGAGTCAATTCAGGGGCTTTGTCGATTGGTTGAGACATGCCACCACCTCTGCAAATACCACAACCGTCACGAGAGGTGCACAAACATCCAAATGCACATGATCAGGTTCATGTTTCTATACCACCATTTAATGGCCGTTTTAGACCTCCTTTATATATTGAATGGGAGTTAGACATAAATAATATATTTGCTTCCCATAATTTTGATGAACGTAAAAAGTTATGGTTGCGGTTGGTTCTTTCACTGGTTATGCTCTAGTTTGGTGGAGTGAATATTGTCGGTTACACCCTGATTATGTACCTAATACTTGGGATGATTTAAAACATGTCATGAGAGATAGATTCGTCGATGTTTATTATACTTTCGTGGCATGATTAAAAATCGAACATTTAAAACAAGGTAGTGACACCGTAACAAAATATTATGATGATTTACAAACTACCTTGTTGCACTCATTTTAGAAGAAAGTGAAGAAGATTTTATGGATAGATTTTGGGGAGGATTAAACCATAATATTCAGGAGATACTAATTCATGAAGAGTGTTATCCTATGGACCATTTGTTTCGTCTTGCTTGCAAAGCTGAACAGGAAATAAAACGACGTGTTGCCCACAAGGAGAACAAGCGACGGTGCACATTCCAACTGTTGATACAGATGTTTATTCATCTACTAGGCGTACTATGACAACCACCTCCGTTGTTGCGAGGACTACATCATCTCCACCATGTGACACATCATCATCGAGAGTGCGTGCATCATCTGAGTTGACTATAAGAGGTAATGACAAAGGTACAGATTTTCCACTTTTACATGAGAATGATGCATGCCTAGTTAACTTGAATACATCATGTGTTGAGCTACCCACTAATTTGATCACACCACCTATTTTAGAGGATTATATTGATAATTTGACTTTGCCATGTGATCAAACAACTGAAATACCAACAATTTTGAGTGCACCCATTGAATTAATTGTTGATGCAAAAGAATCAATATTTAATCATTTTGATATGACCTCTAATCTTGGTGATGATTACGTGTCGAATGACTTATTGCATGTTTACTTATTTAAGCATGTTGTAGCATGTAAACTTGATGCAAGTAAGGTTTATTCACCAATGTTGGGATGGTTTAATGATGAACATTGTCAATCTTTTGAAATGAATAAGAGCTTCACTTATATGTGCAAACCGAGTTGCAATATTTTCATGCCTTCTACTTCTTGTGATAATGTTTTGGCTTTAGATTTTATGAACTATGCAAGTTACTCATCTATTTATGTGTCATATGTGCAAAAATCAAGGGAAATAAAATGGATGACATATACATATACAACATGTACACCTTGTCTCTTTTGTTAGCCACATTTCAGACTAAGAACATGAGGACGGCTTTGTTTTCAAGAAGTGGAGGATGATGAGGACATGACTACCTTGGATAAGACCAAAATATTGCATACATGCATATTTGTCGTGATTCCTAGTGCAAACTATTCAATAATCTATTTATGTTATCCGTAACAAAAATACATCACATACTTTTGTGTTTTGTCTAATTGTAGGTGTATGGGACATTTGTACAATACACATATGAAGATAAGGGAAAAGGAGAAGTTTAGGTGCTGTTCAAAAGTCCTCTCACGTCACTTTTGGACCAAGAGAAGATAGAGTCCAAGTCTCTCACGTTCTGGACTCAGATTCGGACCGCACAAACATACCGACTCAAAACATCAATAACTTTTTCATCCGGACTCCAAATTGGGTGATTCTTTTTTGTTGGAAAATAGATTTCGTGCACCTTCCAACCCAATTGATTCATCTTCAACTTCGTACGTAGCGTTGAGTTATGGACGAAACAATCTGATATCGCAGCAGAATCCGAGTCAAACTACAAGTCCAAAGGTGTTACGTCACCTCCGCTTGGGCCCATTGGCCTTGTACGACCTAGGGTTAGTTTTAGGCTGCCTTGGGACGTCCTACCACCTCCTTGGCCGCCACCCCTTGATCCTATATAAGTAGATCCATCTAGTAGCTTTTTGCTTGGGATTTGTTTAGTTAAAGTTAGCCATTGCAACTTCGTACTTCGCTTTGTGTCCAACGACCAGACCAAGACCGCTTACGGATCCCCACCTTTATCAATACTTCATATATACTCGCAATATTCAGATTGCTTTATCATATTCTTGCTTGTTTTTCGATTGCTTGCAGGAATAGACCTTCGTGGTCGTGTTGATTGTGCTCGGCATGGTCAATAACCTCTCGGAGTTGGTTTAGCGATTGCTAAGGCGCAACGTCGTGCACGTTTGTAGTCGGATCGTCAAAGTCGTCTCCACCAAATCGATAGTTATCATCTCATCGAAGATCGGGACACCCTCGCCTATCGTAACAAGTTATGCCTCGATTTTGCTCGACTTGTGTAACTCGCACACTCAAAACACGTTGAGCAACTAAACATTCATACCTGTCGGCATCTTCAAAGCCATGTATTGCGTCTCATGATCGTAATCATCTCCACCGTGTTCTTCATGTGTAATAAGAGCCAAAGTCTCTTCATCATAGTCACTAGCGGACTCATACCCACCATCCTCAGTAGCAATCATCACACGCTGAGATTGGCATTCTCTCGGAAAATGTCCTCTTCCCTTACAACGACGACAAATAATATCACTTGTGTGCCCTGTTGACGCCATGGAAGAAGAAGAGCTCGTGTAGGCCCAAAGTGTGCTCTTGGCGATAGTGGTGGTTGTGCTCGCTTTCTTGTATCACGGTTGGAGGTGGCAGCCGGCGGAGGTGCCGTGTAGTAGAACGTGTGGAAGTAGATGATGCACGTGGTGTCCATGATGAAGGTCGACCTGCAGAAAAGTTAGTCCGCGCCAACGCCTGTCGATCATGCACTTCACGTTCAGCTTTACAAGCAAGATGGAATAATCGAGTGATATTAGTATAATCCTTGTAATCTAGAATGGTCTGAATATCTCTATTTAATCCACCCAGAAAACGCAAGCATAGCTTCATTCTCCTCAACAATACCACATCTAATCAAGCCAGTTTGTAATTCTGATAATATTCTTCTACCGAATTTTTCCTTGTCTTAAGCGCTGCAATTTTTGAAGTAATTGACGTTGATAATATGGTGGAACCCAACGAGTACGCATAGCAGTTTTCAAAGCAGTCCAAGTAGCTGGAACAGGATATAATCTACAATGTTCAGACCACCAAACACATGCAAAGCTAGTGAAAGCACAAACAGCAGCGGGAACACGTCTCTCCTCATGATATTGTAAACATGTAAATCGTTGTTCAGTTTCTAACTCCCAAGTAAGATATATATCAGGAACATATCTACCCTCAAATGGTGGAATATTCAACTTCAGTTTAGGGAGATGGTCATGATCTCGTACCTGAGGGGGAGCCCTAACATTGCCATTATTTGCATGTGGACGACCGGGTGGTTGTGATGCTGGTGGTTGTGGTGCTGGTGGTTGCACGTAGTTCTGAAGTTGATCAACCTCATCCTCGTACTCTCTCACATAATCATCCTCCCCCACATCAGCAGCAGGAGCCATGTATATCAACAAAGAAGACCAAAGAGCTTGGCCAGTCAAGAGGGACACGGCTCGCTTCGGCGGAGGGCTGTTTAGCGATGTGGAGGTAGTCGTTGTTGTTGTTGTAGAGGTGCATTAGGTGCAGCCGGTGGTGGTGGTGGTAGACGCCATGAGCAATTCATTAAACTTGTTATCGAGCTTTGTTTCAACGCCTTCTCAATGCCATCTATCTTCTCCATGGCCTCTTCAAATCTATTTAGCACATCTTCCACCTGCCCACTCATCATTTGTTGAAACTTATCATGTAGCGCTTTGTTTGTCATGTTCTCCCAGTCAGTCTCGTCGGCTTGTGATCCTGCCATGGTTAGAGCAATAGAAACACACAAGAATATGATTCGACAGACTACTAGGAAGTGGTGGTGGTGGTGTGGTGGACAGTCACAAATCCGTCAAGCAAATCTCAAATTCTTACCAGTTCTTACCCAAAGAAAGCGGTGATCGGCAACCGATGTAGTCAAAACTCTCAAAGCTTGGATAGAGCGATTACTGGGGAGAGCCAAACGCACGATTTAGATGCATGTGGAGCTGGGAAGGCTTATAATATGGTACCAAAAAGGGTCAGCAATAATCAATTCAGAGATGCAAAGTTGAATAAACGCTCAACGACGGTACTGTGCTGGTCCTAGGTTAGACCGTGCTAGAGACGCGAGCCTAGAACACTAACAAAATCGCGGCGCTGCAGGGAAACAACGGAAAAGCACACTCTGGAAAAAATTTCTTTTTCGCTCTTTTTTTTATGTTGCTCTTTTTTGGCGAAAAATCACTATAATGGCGAGTGTCTCAAAACTCTTCCTGTGTCAAATCGACAGGATGGGCACGAAAAATTTTTCGACCAATTTTTTTTCTTTCATTGCCGGACCCAAAAACTGGAAACAGGTCAAAAAAAACTTTCTATAATGGCGACTGTCTCAATACGCTTAGAAACACCTAAAAATAGGATAGCCAGAAAATTTTTCGACAAGTGCGTTTTCGGAAAATTTTGGGCCTAAACGGAGGTTTTTTTTTCCGAAACCTACTCAGGCAAGGAAACACGAATCGGAATTTAGATGGATCTCGAAAACAAACCTAATATGAGAATAACTCGGATTGGTGGTGGATATATGGTTGCGGTATATGGCAGCGGTGGTGGTATATGGTAGCGGTGGTGGTATATGGCTACGGATTGGTGGTGGATAAGAAGGGTGGTAGATGGCAAGGCGATGATGATGAATGCGGCGGCGTGACAACTTATGACCGTAACTCGAAACTCTAAAAGACTAGACTCTAAGACCAAAGCAACTTGACACGACGATGCAACCGCATAAATTCAACAAAGCAAAAACCCTAAAAAGATTATGCGAAGGCTCGATTGGTTCGGATATGATGAACTAACCCTAATTTTTTTGTGGCTTTTTCGTGGACTTTAGGTATGAAGAACAGACTCGATCTAATCTATGAAAACTGTAAAATCTCACCGAGCAACCTGAAAATCTGATACCACTTGATAGAGGCAAAGGTGTCCCGATGTTTCGATGAGATGGTGGCTATCGCTTACGTGGGAGTCGACCTTGACGATCCGACTAAATGCGTGCGAGACGTCGGCGCCTTAGCAATCGCTAAACCAACTTCCGAGGGTTATTGACCACGCCGGAGCACGATCAACGACCACGAGGGCCTGCTTCCTGCGAGCAAACGAAGAACAAGCAAGAAACTAAGATTGCAATCTGGATATTGCGAATATAAGAGGAAAGCTTTATTAATGAAGGTGGGGTTACGAGACGCCTTGGTGCAGTCGTTGAACACAAACGAAATCTGTGAGTTGCAGCTATGGCGAACTTTTGATCTAAACAAAACCCAAAGTCTAAACGACGCCCTAAGGGCTGTATATATGGAGAAAGAGGAGGGAATTTCGTGGCCCTTGAGGGAGGGGTCCGAAACCAACCCTAACTCTTGTTTCCCCACACATACGGACTCTAAAATCAGCCTACACTTAAGTATTTCGAAATTACATGGGCCTGGCCCAATAATAAGGTGACGCACCACCTAGAATAGCCTATGGACGAATATTATGAAGTGGCATCTTGTATATTTCGTCCAAGGCCTCATGCTCTCATTAGGGTGGCTTCAAAGTCCTGGAATCATCACTTGTAACTCCGTTCTTGTTTCCCTATGCATGCCAACAGCTCCATGCTTGAACTTGCTCCAAGGTTCATCTTTCTTGTCCATGGTAGGCCCTTCATTTGTAAGCAAAACAAATGTATCCAATTTAGGCAGCATCATATTCTCATGAACATTGGAATCATTACCAAGAAACGAAAGTACCTGATAATTCAATTGGCGTGCACGAGCTCTAGTAATTGGTCCAGTATGTATAGCAGCAGGGGCTGTGGGTGTAACAATGGTATTGATGTCCTCATCATTGTGCAACCGGAAGATTTTGTCAACCTTCAATGCCCATGAGAGGTAGTCTTCGGGGTCATTGCTTCCATTGAACTTGGGCATGGTGAATTTTTGCTTGCCGTAGCATTGCTCTTCATTGTGTTGTTGGCGATGTTGATGATAACGCCCTTGACGTGGATTGCCATCGTCTTCATGTTGCTCTTGGCGTGGAGGAAGACCATGATCAACTTGCTCTTGTTGAACTTGAGGTTGAAGTGGAGCTTGCCGAGCTTGCAGAGGAGCTTGAGGAACTTGACGTTGTCCATGAGGTTGGTAGTTCCTCTCTTGGATTTCTTCTCGAAGGGCTTCCTCTTGGTTGCACCGTTCGCGATTGCGGTTGGCGAATGCTCGACTTGAATCTTGAAGGGCACGTTGCGCCTCAAGAGCTTGCGCTTCACGTTGTTGTTGTTGAAGACGTTGAGCCTTGGCGTCTTGTTCGCCTTGGTGTAGACGCGCTCGTTCTTCCTCTTGGCGCCGTAGTCATTGTCGTTCTCGAGCTTGAGCAAAAGCGTCTTGGTTTGATTGAGGACGAGGAACTTGATCATCAACTTGCTCTTGTGAATGCTTGTCATGTAGCGGGTTGCGAGATGCATGACGGTCTTGACGTGCGGCACGACGAAGGGTGTTCGAAGTAGGTGTACTTGAGTCGTAGAAGGTGTCGTCGGAGTGTCGACTCGAGCGGCTCCGTCTTGATGATGAAGAAGTGGAATGATGCGGTTTCTCATCAAGGCGCGGATCTCGTCCATTCTTGCATCATTCTCTTGCTTGTGAGCATCGAACTTGTTGTCGAAGTAGTCTCTTGTATGCGTTGCTCGAGAGTCGCAAGTCGGTGGCGAGATTGTCGATGCGGTCGCTCATTGCTTGTTGTTCTTGGTGCAACGCTCGTTGTGCACCAAAGAGGTGATTCTTGGTGACGTATGATGACATGTCGTCGTCTTGTTCGATGAAGAGTGGGTTGGTAGAAGTACTTGGCCTATCCATCATTCCAAGCAAAAATGTGAGTGGTCGAAGGAGAAGAACTTGTACCAATGTACCTTTGACCGAAGTTGATGTTGAATCAAGTTCACTCAAATGCGGACAATGAAATAGCACTATTGGTACCAATCCTTGTCGGTTCTCACACCTACACAAATAAAAGCTTATGGTGGAGCTTGGTGAGGATGGTGGCACAAAATTTGATGCAATTGTAAGTGAGCGTCAATAATGTTGGAAAAGGTGCACAAATTTGCAAATGCAACAAGTAGACCAAGAAACTAGTGGTACACGGAAACACACACGCAAATAGATAAGTGGGATTGTGCAAACCAAAAGTGAGCCAAAATGTGGAATCCACAAAAATGCTCTTGTTGCACAATACTAGAGAGACGCTAGCACGATTGCACACTAGGCGGATACGGAACTTGTGCACAATCTACTATGCAAAAATGCAACTATCTCTATCCCACGTATGCTATATGTATGGTATTTCGGTGCTATGATCCAAGATGATCCAATATGACAATCTTAATGTATTATGATGCGATGGTTCTTGCTCATAAGCTCTTTGCTTATCTTTCCTCTTTGCTTAAAAGCTTGTGTGGCTCTTTCACTTTTGAGCTCTTTTCTCATGCAAAACTTGACGGACCAAGATAGCTATTGTGTATGCTATGACAACTTTGTGACACACAAATGGATCCCAAGATATGCACCACGGTGGTATGGTATGTATGCTATGGAGTATGATCACTAATGTGCACAAGTCACGTTGCCGGCAATACTCAATGGCTAGTCTCGATGGGTAAGCTACGCAAAAATAAGGCCATGTGGGTATCAATGTGATGCGGAGCATCCTACGGTCATCACCATGTCAAGAGTCCGTTTGGCAAGTGACACGTGCGACCTCTTCTTCACATACACAAAGGTGAATCTTCTCCTTTACACGTGCTCACTTGACCCCTTCGAGGATGGTATACTACTTGACACTTCCCGTGTGCATGCATAGGTATTGTCGGAGCTTCTCGGATGTCAAGGAGGAGTGCAAGCGCCAAGGAACGACTACACCATCCGCGAGGGAAGCATGGAAGCGACGACGGAAGAAGACGGAGCTGCTGAAGTTACAGCAGCCGGACATCCGGGCCAGAGGCCGGACATCCGGCGCCTCACCAAAGCCCGGACATCCGGCCAACCGCCCCGGACATCCGGCGTCTCCCGAGAGCCCGGATATCCGGCCTCAAGCCCGGAAATCCGGCACCCCTCTCCCGATCCGGCTGAAACAGTTGCCACAGCCCGGACATCCGGCCCCAGGCCCCGGACATCCGGCCTCCCGCGAAGCCCCGGATATCCGGCTCCCCAGCCCGGACATCCGGCGCCCCTCTCCGATTCTGCTGAACGGTCGCTTTAGCCGGACATCCGGGCTGAGAGCCGGACATCCGGCGCCTCGCGAAGGCCGGACATCCGCCCGACGCCCGGACGTCCGGCCTCCTCGTCACTGCGTAAAGTGCCTCCGGATCTGGTCCCTTGTACCCCTTCGCCCGAGACTATATATACTTGATCCCTCCTCTTTCTAGGGTTAGCGTTGATTTAGCTCATAGATAGAGCTTCGCTCATCCATACCGGATCTACTCCACGAGAGACCGCGGCCCCTCTTCGGAGACGCATCCACCTTGGATTCAAGACCTCCCTTTGCGGAGAAGACCATCATCAAGACCTCCTCACGGAGAAGAACGGCTACCGCTTGTATCGTCCTTTGTTGACCTTGAATCATGTATCTCCCTTTGTGTTCTTTGATCTAGCATTTGTGTGACCGATTCCTTGTTGGTTGAGTGTTTTCCCTCGTTCCTCCCCGTGATTTCCTCGTGTTCTTCCGCTCGTTCTTCGTAATCCACCGTAGGATCCGCTCCAACGTGAAAGATCACCCACGTAGGGTTCCGCCCTACATCATCTGTGGTATCATGAGCCACGTTGATCACGTTTTTGGAGCCCCTACCCCTCTTTTTCTAGCTTGATTTTGTTGATTTCGTCCTAAATCCGAAAATCCCCACCAAAAATAGCCCCCAATTTTTTTGTGATTTGTTAGTTTTGATGATGTTTTGTTGATTTTGATCCATGGATTTGCTTGGTTTCGAGTGGATCTAGCATCTCCCCAAGTTTCCCCATCTTTCCTCCACAAAATCCATCAAATTTTGCCCCCGAAATCATCAATTTCCGCCCCCAATTCGAAAATTTCCGCCCCAAACGAGATCTGGAATCGTCGGGCCGGACATCCGGGCCACAGGCCGGACATCCGGGCCATCCGGCCGGACATCCGGGCCCCAAGCCGGACATCCGGGCCCTGGAGCACCAAAATCGCTCGGTTCTGGACATTCACCCCCGGATATCCGGCCCGTGTACATTTCAGCTTTCCCATTTCACCGTTTTGTCCATAACTAATTCATCCGGAGTCCGATTTTGACGTTCTTTAGCTCGTTTCGAAGCTATTGACATCCCCCTTCTCATAAAAATACTACCACCACCATTTGAATCCATCAAATTTTGTGAACTTTGGCATCTTTGCCTAGGGCTTCCACCATATCCTCCGCATAGCCACCACCGACTTCCGCAACCTAACCTATTTTATTCCCCATAGCATTAGTGGTTGTTTGAGTAGTGATTCGAGTCTCCTAAGGTGTTTAGGCTACTTAGGGACGATTGCTTCTTCATCAACCACCACCTCCACTTCCAAATAGGCGTACCCACCATACACTTCCACCACACCCCCAACTTAACCCAATTTTGTTTGAGTTGTGGCTTGTGTCTCCTAAGGTGTTTCGGCTACTTAGGGACGACAACTTCAACTCCGACACGTGTATAGCCCATCATTCCACTTCGCATTGCCAAGTGCAAATCACCACCGCTTCCGCTACCACCATTTGACATTTGTCATTTGAGATTTTGAGTTTGCGGTTTTTCCGTTTCCTAGCGTGTTTCGGCTAACTAGGAACGGCTATACATCAAGAACACCGCCACTCATCATCGCCAAGGACGGTAACCTCGACGACACCATTGTATTTTCCCATTGCAAATTGCATTGATAACCCCTAGCCCATTTTGCGTTACTTGACTATCGAGACTAGCCATTTGAGTATTGCCGGCAACGTTACTTGTGCACATTAGTGATCATACCTCCCATTACATACCATACCATATCATATTGGTATCATATCATCCATTGTGTCTCAAGTTTGTTCCCGCATACACAGAATTGCTATCTTGGTTTGTGCATTGTCTTGAAGTGGCCATAGAAAAAAAGAGAATAAGCTTTTAAGCAAAGAAAAAGAGAGAGCAAAGAAGCTTGTAAGAAAGTGCCATAGCATCATACAACATTGCATATAAGATTGTCATATCCGATCATCTTGGATCATCTTGAGAAAAACACCGGGAACCATACATACATAGCATACTTGGGATAGAAATTTATCCATTTTGCATCTTATAGGTTGTGCACAAGTGTCGTATCCGCCTATTGAGCAATCGTGCTAGCGTCTCTCTTGAGTTGTGCAACACGAGCGTTTTGGTGGATTCCACATTTTGAGCTCATTCCTTGGTTGCACGGCCCCATTTATCTATCTGTGTGTGTGTTTCCGTGTGCCTCATATTGCTATTGGTCTACTTGTTTCGCTTGCGAATTTGTGAATCTCTTTCAACATTATTGACTCTTGCTAACATTTTGCATTAAATTTTTGTGCCACTATCCTCACCGAGCTCCTCCATAAGCTTTACTTGTGTAGGTGTGAGAACCGACAAGGATTGGTACCAATAGTGCTATTTCATTGACCGCATTTGGGTGAACTTGATTCATTTTCAACATCGGTCAAGGTACATTGGTATAAGTTCTTCCCTTTCTCCCACTCATATTTGCTTGAGTCTTGTGATGGATAGGCAAGGCATTTCATCTTCGGTCTACAACAACAACGACGAGTTCGATGCCATGGAAAACAACTACGACGCCAAGATGCAAGCTAAAATGGAGGAGATCAAATCCCTCATCAAGTCCTACAAGCGATCTTCCTTATCTTCGAGAAGACGCTCAAGAGCACATGCTTCCGAGCTACCGTCTCCGGCAAGATCACATCGGCATCGACACCATCATCAACAAGAACGTGAAGGTCAAGAGCTCAACATCAACAACCGCTCCACGACTTCACCATCTCCCTTGGCATCTTCGCCAAGCGACTTCAAGGCATCTTCGCCGGATATTCGGCATCTTCGCCAACAAGCACCTCAAGACTACGCTCAAGAGAAGCTCCCCAAGCTCAAGTCCGCGACTTCCACGAGCTACTACGACCTCGACATCGACCACGAGATTCCTTTCTATGGGACTCAAGAACCCGAGGAGTACCTCGAGTGGGAGCGTTTGATGGACGACTACCTCAAGCTACATCAAGTTCCTCCGAAGATCAAGTGAAGTGCGCCACAAGAAACTTCCACGACTACGCCGACATGGTGGCTTCACACACCTTGGAGTGCTACGAGATGAGTTGGTCCAAGATGAAGAGAGCTTTGCGGCGAGAGTTCGTGCCTCCAACATACACGGAACAACCGACGCCAATTGGAGAACACCACCCAAGGATCCAAGTCCATCGACAAGTACTTCAAGGAGATGAAGATTGCCTTGCGACGAGTCATGCGGCGTGGACGACCCCATGTCAATGAAGTTCCACTTCATGATGGGATTGCACAACGACATCTCCAAGACCATCTTCCTCGAGAACTACAAGTCCATCGACGACTACTACATTGGTGCTCTCAAGGCGGAACAAGAAATCATGAAGGCCAACGCTTCTCCACCCCAAGCAAACTTCGTGGAGACCAAGCTCTACGACAAGCATGAGGCTAGTACCACCATGATGTCCAAGCCCGACAAGCTCCAAAACGATGCTCCCAAGTGCGACTTCACCGCCATCCCTCTTTGTGGCATTGATGATGCCGAGTCTACCTTGACTCTTTTTCAAGATGGTGCGGCGACAAGTACGACTACGGAGACCTTCAAGGACCAAGCTTTGGAGGCAAGCGACAAGGTGGCGAGCAAGGATGATGCTTCCATCTTAGGAGGCGAGAGTGATGTTGTGCCATCTTCGGCCTTCATCCACGCATTTAGAGTGATGTTGAGCCATCTTCGGCCTTCATCCACGACGAGAGCGATGATGTGCCATCTTCGGCCTTCATCCACGACGACGACTATGAGACGGTTGAGCATGGGATTTTCCCTTCGACCACGGCGACGTCCGATGACTTGAGTGACTTTTGCCACCATATTGAGGGTGAGAGTGACTTCACCACTAGCCCCATACATGATGAGCTGCCACAAATCCCATGTGAGGAGAGCCACAACCACCACTTGTGTGAGATGAGTGACTCCACCATACGTGAGTTTGAGTGCACCTACCTTGAGGGAGTGAGTTAACCACCACATAGAGAGAATGAGGCCACGATTTCTAACAACTTGACCTCTACCTCTATTGTGTCTTCTCATTTGGTGCTAGGTCCCATTTATGATGACGGCCGATCCTCGGCGACTTCGTCCTCCCTTTGGACAAGACGATGGCCATGGTGGAATATGATGCACCCCCACATGGTTCCATCAAGATGATGATATTGACCACCATTTGGTATTTCCCACCTCACCTACACCACTTGAGTGGAATGAACAAGGTAACAAAGGTGACGGTGATGCTCTAGTCCCACTAGTGGACATTCTTGAGATTGATTGCTTGCATGATGTTGATCCACCTAGTACCATGCTTCATGCTAGTATGATTTACCCATGTGATGATTTGCCCATTTATGATGAATATGATGATTCTCATGTGGAGTCTATTAGTTGTGATGCCATGTTACATAGGATTTCTTGTGACAATTCTTTAGGTCACATCATGTTTGCTAATCCGCTTGACTTGTCATATGCTATGCATGAGATCAACCATATGTCTTATTTGCAATCTCTCCATAGTGACTATGCATATGCCATTAAAATAAACCCAATTTGCACATATGGCATAGATGACAAGCCCATGGTTATTGGCATTTGTTTTTCTTGTGATGATATTCATATGCTCCCTTTGCATCATTTATCTCATATGCCATGCCATGCCCACCTAGCTTCGGATATGCATTGTTTTGGATGTTGTCCATTTTCTCCAAATGATGTTTCCAATATTGCTCATGAGGAGACCCCATAGTTTCCTCACACATGTTAGGAGAATTTGATCCATCCTATTCATTGCATGATTCCCATACTTGTGTGCACCATATGCTCCCCATGAAGAAACATGCTTTTGATGTGCCATATACTTGCATTCTCAATTTGTGTCCCCATCGTGTCATATACAATAACTATTCTTTCATGATGGATGACATGTTCTTATACCATGCATCAAATTTCTTTGAGTGATGCTTATCTTGTGCTAACACTCACTTGCACATACACATCATAATGGATGATGTATACATTTACCACACGCACAATTTCTTTCGTTTGTGTCTCTTTTGTGTAGGTACCCATGAATACTTGTCAACTTCGCAATCCCACGAGTTGACAAAACGAGCTCTAGAGAGCAATGATGACTTGGGATCCCATGGATTGCCTTTCCCACCGCTCAATTCGGCAAAACACTTGGCATCTCTTTTACATGGCCCTCACATGGTTATGGGTTGTTGTTCATTACATATCATATGCCCATCTTGCCATGTTCACTTTGCATGATATGCTCATTCCTATACCTTTGACATGCATTTGTGACCCATGCTTTGCATTACACATGATGATTGATTCTCGTACTTGTATGTGTATTTGCAAGCTTGGTGGAGATATTGCTCGTTATTGCCATGTTTCTTTTGTGCACCATTTCTATGATGATACTTTCATCTTGCTTTGTGTTCGTGCTTGCGATATGTCATGTGCATTCCCTATGCCTATTATTTGCTCACATGACATGATTGCCATGATTTACTCTAGTGTGTTGCATCTTCGCTCCAATAGTTTGCACGACTTGATTACAATGCTTGCTTATGTTGCATCACCAATGATTCATACTTGCTCATTTCATGCGGGTGATGACAACCATCTAAATGCTTTGCACATGATTGTTATTGCTTCTTGTCACATATCTCCATATGTTGCCTCTCTCATGCTAGATCATTTTCCATGTATTGAGTGCAACCATGATTGTCATCTTGCTCAAGAGATTGCCCCCATAGCATTCTCACACTTGTTTGGAGATTTTGACATATCCCTTGTGCCGCATGCTTGCCTTTACTTCTTTGCACCATATACCTAGTGCCATGCATATCGCCATTGTTGCATCATATTATTCATGCACTTGTGCTTCTAATGGTTATGTGCAACAGATGAGAACCATCATGATGGATGATGTGTTTATCTACCATGACATATGTTCTTTGTTTTGTTTTGTGCATGTGTAGGATACTTGGACTTTGTGTCGACTTCCACTTCACGTGAGTTGACCATTCGAGCTCTTGAGAGCGAGCCTCATACATTCTACCACGAATCGCTTCTACACCGCATTTGCTTCCACTTCGGCATTGTGAAGAATGCACAAGGACATGCCTTCAAGGTGACATCTTTCTTGAGCATGGATATTGCGGATCATACTACTTGTGTTGCTTCAGACGATGAGACTTATTGGTCATCTTGGACCACTTGATTGCGCACTTAGTAGAGATCTTGCTTTGACTTGCCATTATCACATTCCCATGCATCATGACATATGTACCTTGTGTGTTGCATCCAATTCTTGGATTACTTGCTCCTCTCATATGTTTGGTTGCAACAATGTCATTACTTCACATATGCCATGTCCCATTGATTGCTACATGCTTGACTTGATTGCCTCTCACATGATGAACAATTGCTCTTTCCATTGTGTTGAGTGCCACATGATATTCACTACACCCCATGCACATTATGTTTGGATTGTCTTGCATTTGACTCATGTGTTTAGACACTTCATTTTACTTGGTGTTATGAATGATTCATATGCCTACCATAGACCTTTCATTGAGCAATTTATGAATGCTTGCTATGAAATTGAGGTAGATGCTTATTCTCTTGACACACATATTTGCATCTCTACCTCCCATTTACATGCTTGTCCCCAGGATATCTTTGACTGTGCTCAATTTATGCGCTTACATGCCATGTCACAATCCTTTGCCACACCATTTGCTATGCTTGATGATTTACACTTGTTTGGTGAACCACCAATTGAATGCTTGGTTTTGCACTAACGCTAACCACATTTATTTTTCCAAGTGTTTGTTGTATTTGCTCCTTTTGAAGGAATCACAAGACGGTGCGACATTGGAGAGTGCCCATTTCGAGCTTCAAGAAGACGAGAGCTTGGTGATCGACCACTTTGACACGGCACCGCCATCTCTTTCCCATGGTGATTTGGTTTTCGATCCGGGGTCGGATCCTTTCCAAGGGGGAGGGGATGATGCGGAGCATCCTACGATCATCACCATGTCAAGAGTCCGTTTGGCAAGTGACACGTGCGACCTCTTCTTCACATAAACAAAGGTGAATCTTCTCCTTTACACGTGCTCACTTGACCCCTTCGAGGATGGTATACTACTTGACACTTCCCCCGTGTGCATGCATAGGTATTGTCGGAGCTTCTCGGATGTCAAGGAGGAGTGCAAGCGCCAAGGAACGACTACACCATCCGCGAGGGAAGCATGGAAGCGACGACGGAAGAAGATGGAGCTGCTGAAGTTACAGCAGCCGGACATCCGGGCCAGAGGCCGGACATCCGGCGCCTCACCAAAGCTCGGACATCCGGCAAACCGCCCCGGACATCCGGCGTCTCCCGAGAGCCCGGATATCCGGCCTCAAGCCCGAATCGGCACCCTCTCCCGATCCGGCTGAATAGTTGCCACAGCCGGACATCCGCCCCAGTGCCGGACATCCGGCCTCCCGCTGAAGCTCCGGATATCCGGCTCCCGGCCAAGTCCGGCGCCCCTCTCCGGTTCTGCTGAAGCAGTCGCTTAGCCGGACATCCGGCCGAGAGTCGGACATCCGGCGCCTCGCAAGGCCGGACATCCGGCCGACGCCCGGACGTCCGGCCTCCTGCTCACTGCGTCTTGATGCCTCGGGACTCGTCCCTTGTACCCCTTCGCCCCGAGACTATATATACTTGATCCCCTCCTCTTTCTAGGGTTAGCATTGATTTAGCTCATAGATAGAGCTTCGCTCATCCATACCGGATCTACTCCACGAGAGAGACCGCGGCCCCTCTTCGGAGACGATCCACCTTGGATTCAAGACCTCCCTTTGCGGAGAAGACCATCATCAAGACCTCCTCACGGAGAAGAACGGCTACCGTTTGTATCGTCCTTTGTTGACCTTGAATCATGTATCTCCCTTTGTGTTCTTTGATCTAGCATTTGTGTGACCGATTCCTTGTTGGTTGAGTGTTTTCCCTCGTTCCTCCCCGTGATTTGCTCGTGTTCTTCCGCTCGTTCTTCGTAATCCACCGTAGGATCCGCTCCAACGTGAAAGATCGCCCACGTAGGGTTCCGCCCTACATCACAATGCAATTGCAAGGTATGACAAAGATGTCATCGAGGTTACCGTCCTTGACGATGATGAGTCCTTGGGGAAGATGAGCGGTGGTGATGTTGACATTGAACCGTACCTATATAGCCGAAACACAATAGGACACGGGAACCACAACTCAAATTCTCAAAGACCAAAAGCAACAAAGGTGGAAACGGAAAGTGGTGGTGGATGGGGATGTCAATAGCTTCTCAACGAGCTAAAGAACGCGAAAATCGGAATTCGGATGTGGGAGTTATGCTGAAAATGGTGAAACTCAGAATGCTGAAATTGGCCTGGGCGGTAGTACCGCTCGGACGGGCGGTTGTACCGCTTGAGGTACTCATCGGTGGTACCGCTCGGAGGTACGGTAGTACCGCTCATGTCGGGATTCGACAAAAAACGAAACGGGGCGCGAATTTGTGGCGGATATGGAGGATTTCGGGGGCAAAATTGGGTGGGTTTCGTGGATGGAAGGAGGTGGGGAGGGAGGGAAAAGCTAGATCCACACGTAGCAACACAAATCCATGGACCAAATCCAACAAAATTTCATCACACCAACAAATCACAAAAAAAAATTGGGGCTATTTTTGGTGGGGATTTTCGGATTTAGGACGAAAACAACAAAATCAAGCTAGAAAACACGGGGTAGGGGCTCCAAAAACGTGATCAACGTGGCTCATGATACCAAGATGATGTAGGGCAGAACCCTACGTGGGCGATCTTTCACGTTTGGAGCGGATTCTACGGGAAATCACGGAGAACACGCGGAAGAACAAAGGGAAACACGGAGGAAACGAGAGAGAAATCACTTAACCAACAAGAGATCGATCACACAAGTGCTAGATCACCGAACACAAAGAGATACATATGATCCACAATCAACAAAGGTAAGGATACACAAGTAGCCATTCTTCTCCGAGAGGAGGTCTTGATGGGGTCCACCCTAGAAGGGGGTCTTGAATCCGCTTGGGTGATCTTCTCCGTAGAGGTCCTGAGCTCCGAGGAGAAGTAACCAAGTGGATGAGCAAGCCTCTCACACAAACATGAGCTAAACATAAGCTAACCCTAATACGAAGCTAGGAGAAGAGTATATATAGTGCTAAGCCACGAAGGGGTAAGTGAGGGCGAAGGGGTACACGGGCTCGGCCCATTACACTTTGTCTTGTGACAGACGGTTGTACGGTCGGCGGGCGGTTGTACCGCTGAGAGCTCATGAGGGGCGGTAGTTCCGGCCGAGGAAGGCGGTACTACCGCGGGGAGGTCGGCACTGGCTTCTAGAGGTGGGCGTCGAAGGAGCCAGCGGTTGTACCGGATGTCGGGGCGGTTGTTCCGGTCTTTGGGCATAAACCAGTAGATCCGGTGCTGTACCGACCTTGCACCGCTTGATCACCAAATAGCGGCCGGTTGTTGGGCGGTAGTAGGCCGGTTGTTCCGCCCGGCCGGTTGTGGAGCGGTTGTACCGGTCCTTCCAAGTTGGGCCGAATGCTTCCTTGATCTTGAGGTCCGTCTTGCACCGTTCCTTCTCCTTGGTTGCTTACCTGGTACCTGAGCACACAAAGCATCTCCGTTTGAGGTAGTAGCCATGTCTCAAGTGGGTCAAAGTGAAGTTCAACAAGGAGAGAGTTAACCTCGGATTGAATAGCACGTGCTCGAGCTCTCGTCGTGGGTCCTCGTGGGGTTGGATGTGTCGATGTAGAGTCCATGGGGATGATGGAAGGATGCTCCGCATCATATAGTCCACGAAAAAGCCAAAAAAAATTAGGGTTAGTTCATCCCATCCGAACCAATCTGAGCCTTTGCATAATCTTTTCTGTACTTGCTTTGTTGAATTTGCGGTTGCATCGTCGTGTCAAGTTGCTGGTCTTAGCGTCTAGTCCTTTAAAGTTTCGAGTTCTGTCCACAGGTTGTCACGTCGCGCTGCGATATATCACCACCGCAACATCATCGCTGCTGCCATATACCACCACCGCACCAACTTCATCACCGCTGCCATATACCACCACCACATATTCACCGCCAATCCTAGTCCATATACACCACCACATATCTGCCGCCATCACGCCAATCCGAGTCCACCTGCAACATATATCCGCCACTTGTCCGAGTTCCACCAGATTCATCTCCGCCACCAGTCGGAGATTCCACCAGATTCCTCTCCGCCACCAGTCCTAGTCCGAGTCCAGTAATTGTTGCTTTGTTTTGGATTTCCAGATCACGCCATACTCCAAGTCGTGACAGAGAAGGACTCCCCAACTTCCGTGTTACCCGCAGTGGAAAATTCTGGCTAGGCAGTTTTTAGACCATTTGTAGACTTTTTCGAAAAAAATTTGTTGCGGAGCAAAAAAAGAGAGGAAAAAAGTGCAAAACAAAAAGAAAAAAAAAGAGAGAAAAAATTCAGAGTGTGCTCCTCCCTTGTTTACGTGCAGCGCTGTGATTTTATTAGTGTTCAAGGCTCGCGTCTCTAGCACGGTCTAGCCTAGGACCAGCACAGTACCGTCGTTGAGCGTTTATTCAACTTTGCATCTCTGAATTGATTATTGCTGACCCTTTTTGCTACCATATTATAAGCCATCCCAGCACCACAAACATCAACATCGTGCGTTTGAATCTCCCTGTAATCGCTCTATCCAAGCTTTTGAGAGTTTTGACTACAACGGTTTGCCGATCACCGCTTTCTTGGGTAAGAACTGGTAAGAATTTGAGATTTGCTTGACGGATTTGTGACACCCACCACCACCTCTTGTTAGTAGTCTGTAGGATCATATTCTTGTGTGTTTCTATTGCTGCTAACCATGCCAGGATCACAAGCCGACGAGACTGACTGGGAGAACATGACGAATAAAGGGTTGCATGATAAATTTCAGGAAATGATGAGTGGGCAGGTGCAAGATGTGCTAAACAGATTTGAAGAGGCCATGGAGAAGATAGATGGCATGGAGAAGACGTTCTGATGAGGACATGACCACCTTGGATAAGACCAAAAATATTGCATACATGCATATTTGTCAGGTGATTTCTAGTGCAAACTATGCAATAATTTATTTATATCATCCAGGACAAAAATACTTCACATCCGGACAAAAATACTTCACAAACTTTTGTGCCATGTCTAGTTGCAGGTGTATGGGACATTTGTACAATCCACATATGAAGATAAGGGAGAAAGAGATGTTTACTTGCTATTCAAAAAGTTCTCTCACGTCACTTTTGGCCCAAGAGAAGATAGAGTCCAAGTCTCTCACGTTCTGGACTCAGATTCGGACTGCACAAACATACCTGACTCAAAACGTCAATAACTTTTTTATCCGGACTCCAAATTGGGTGATTCTTTTTTTGTTGGAAAATAGATTTCGTGCACCTTCCAACCCAATTGGATTCACCTTCAAATTCGTCCGGAGTGTTAAGTTATGGACGAAACAATCTGATGCTGCAGCAGAATCCGAGTCAAACTACAAGTCCAAAGGTGTTACGTCACCTCCGCTTGGGCCCATTGGCCTTGTACGACCTAGGGTTAGTTTTAGGCTGCCTTGGGACGTCCTACCACCTCCTTGGCCGCCACCCTTGCTCCTATATAAGTAGATCCATCTAGTAGCTTTTTCCTTGGGATTTGTTTAGTTAAAGTTAGCCATTGCAACTTCGTACTTCGCTTGTGTCCAACGACCAGACCAAGACCGCCACGGATCCCCACCTTTATCAATACTTCATATATACTCGCAATATTCAGATTGCTTTATCATATTCTTGCTTGTTTTTCGATTGCTTGCAGGAATAGACCTTCGTGGTCATGTTGATTGTGCTCGGCGTGGTCAATAACCTCTCGGAGTTGGTTTAGCGATTGCTAAGGCGCAACGTCGTGCACGTTTGTAGTCGGATCGTCAAAGTCGTCTCCACCAAATCGATAGTTATTATCTCATCGAAAGATCGGGACACCCTCGCCTCTATCAAGTGGTATCAGTTTTCAGGTTGCTCGGTGAGATTTTACAGTTTTTCATAGTTTAGATCGCATCTGTCATTCATACCTACAGTGCATGTAAAAGCCACAAAAAAAGCTAGATCTGTTCATACTTTATCCAAGCCAGTCTGAGCCTTTGCAATTTTCTATTCATTGCTTGCATAGTTGAATTATCGGTTGCATCGTCGTGTCAGTTGCTGGTCTTAGTGTCTATTTATTTTAGAGTTTCGAGTTCTGTTCACATTAGTCACACCGCTGCTGCATCATTATCCCATCCGCTGTCCACCATCATAATCATAGTTGAGATCACTCACATCTTCGCCTGATCCAATCTGCATCTTATCTAGTTTGTCTGGGAAAGAGGGAGAAAAAGAAGATAGAAAAAAAAGAGAGAAAAAAGGAAAGAAAAAAAAAGAAAAAGAGAGAGAAAAAAAGAAAAAAAAGAGTGAGAAAAAAAAGAGAAGAAAAAAAATCGGATCTATCTAGAATCAATCTCGTACCTGAATTCGGATTGGAATCTGTTTTGCGCACTGTTCAGTAAAACAGGTGTATCTTCCTCATACGAAGTCCGTTTTGGCTCCGTGAGTACTCAAATTGAAGCTAGCAACGAGCCGTATCTAAATAGTTGCAGAAGCTAGTTCATTATTTGACACCTCAAAATCGGCTTCTAAATAGGTCTTTTTGCCCTCTGAAGTTCGTGAACACAGCTTGTTCCAATTTTTCAGGCCAGTTTTAGAATTCTTTGACTCCTCATATCAACTCGGAATTGAGTGATTCTTTTTGCATTGGAAAGCTTGAGTTAGTAGCATTCTTTGAAAGAATTTATCAGAAAATTGGCTCAAACTTTTCAAGAGGAAAGTTGGAGAGAGAGTTGTTGTATGTCCTGCTTGGTAATTGTTTTTTATCATTATCTTCACTACCGTTGTGATCTTCACTTATATCTTGCTGTCAAGAGCTACTTAGTATCCTTCATTGATGCTAGTTGTGCTACGCCGTGACCTCATTAGTGTTCTAGGCTCGCGTCTCTAGTCCGGTCTAGCCTAGGACCACCTGATATCGTCGTTGAGCGTTTATTCAACATTGCATCTTTGAATTGATTATTGCTAATCTTTTGCTACCATATATAGCCAACCCAGCTCCACATATTTCTACACCGTGTATACGTACGCTCCCCTGGCAATCGCTTTACTCAATATTCGGAGTTGCTTGACACGCTGGTTGCTGATCACCGCTTTTGCATGGTAAGAACTTGTAAGACATTGATATTTGCTTTATCGTGAGCTGCGTTTTACCACCACATCCTAGTAGTTATAGGAACATTATTTTTGGATTTTGTTTCTTGTTCTACTAATCATGACAGGATCCAGAGTCAATTCATGGGCTTTGTCGATCGCGGAGACATGCCACCACCTATGCAAATACCACAACCGTCACGAGAGGTGCACAAACATCCAAATGCACATGATCAGGTTCATGTTTCTATACCGCCATTTAATGGCCGTTTTAGACCTGCTTTATATATTGAATGGGAGTTAGACATAAATAATATATTTGCTTCCCATAATTTTGATGAACGTAAAAAGTTACGGTTGCGGTTGGTTCTTTCACCGGTTATGCTCTAGTTTGGTGGAGTGAATATTGTCGGTTACACCCTGATTATGTACCTAATACTTGGGATGATTTAAAACATGTCATGAGAGATAGATTCGTCGATGTTTATTATACTCGTGGCATGATTAAAACTGGAACATTTAAAACAAGGTAGTGACACCGTAACAAAATATTATGATGATTTACAAACTACCTTGTTGCACTCATTTTTAGAAGAAAGTGAAGAAGATTTTATGGATAGATTTTGGGGAGGATTAAACCATAATATTCAGGAGATACTAATTCATGAAGAGTGTTATCCTATGGACCATTTGTTTCGTCTTGCTTGCAAAGCTGAACAGGAAATAAAACGACGTGTTGCCCACAAGGAGAACAAGCGCATGGTGCACATTCCAACTGTTGATACAGATGTTTATTCAACTACTAGGCGTACTATGACAACCACATCCGTTGTTGCGAGGACTACATCATCTCCACCATGTGACACATCACCATCGAGAGTGCCTGCATCATCTGAGTTGACTATAAGAGGTAATGACAAAGGTACAGATTTTCCACTTTTACATGAGAATGATGCATGCCTAGTTAACGTGAATACATCATGTGTTGAGCTACCCACTACTTTGATCACACCACCTATTTTAGAGGATTATGTTGATAATTTGACTTTGCCATGTGATCAAACAACTGAAATACCAACAATTTTGAGAGCACCCATTGAATTAACTGTTGATGCAAAAGAATCAATGTTTAATCATTTTGATATGACCTCTAATCTTGGTGATGATTCTGTGTCAAATGACTCATTGCATGTTTGCTTATCTAAGCATGTTGTAGCATGTAAATTTGATTCAAATAAGGTTTATTCACCAATGTTGGGATGGTTTAATGATGAACATTGTCAATCTTTTGAAATAAATAAGAGCTTCACTTATATGTGCAAACTGAGTTGCAATATTTTCATGCCTTCTAGTTCTTGTGATAATGTTTTGGCTTTAGATTTTATGAACTATGCAAGTTACTCATCTATTCGTGTGTCATATGTGCAAAAATCAAGGGAAGTAAAAATGGATGAAATATACATATACAACATGTACACCTTGTCTCTTTTGTTAGCCACATTACAGACTAAGCAACGCCGAGGACGACTTTGTTTTCAAGAAGTGGAGGATGATGAGGACATGACCACCTTGGATAAGACCAAAAATATTGCATACATGCATATTTGTCAGGTGATTTCTAGTGCAAACTATGCAATAATTTATTTATATCATCCAGGACAAAAATACTTCACATCCAGGACAAAAATACTTCACAAACTTTTGTGCCATGTCTAGTTGCAGGTGTATGGGACATTTGTACAATCCACATATGAAGATAAGGGAGAAAGAGATGTTTACTTGCTATTCAAAAAGTTCTCTCACGTCACTTTTGGCCCAAGAGAAGATAGAGTCCAAGTCTCTCACGTTATGGACTCAGATTCGGACTGCAGACATACCTGACTCAAAACGTCAATAACTTTTTTATCTGGACTCCAAATTGGGTGATTCTTTTTTTGTTGAAAAATAGATTTCGTGCACCTTCCAACCCAATTGGGTTCACCTTCAAATTCGTCCGAAGTGTTAAGTTATGGACGAAACAATCTGATGCTGCAGCAGAATCCGAGTCAAACTACAAGTCCAAAGGTGTTACGTCACCTCCGCTTGGGCCCATTGGCCTTGTACGACCTAGGGTTAGTTTTAGGCTGCCTTGGGACGTCCTCCCACCTCCTTGGCCGTCACCCCTTGCTCCTATATAAGTAGATCCATCTAGTAGCTTTTTCCTTGGGATTTGTTTAGTTAAAAGTTAATCATTGCAACTTCGTGTACTTCGTTTGTGTCCAACGACCAGACCAAGACCGCTTACGGATCCCCACCTTTATCAATACTTCATATATACTCGCAATATTCAGATTGCTTTATCATATTCTTGCTTGTTTTTCGATTGCTTGCGTGAATAGACCTTCGTGGTCGGAGTTGATTGTGCTCCGGCGTGGTCAATAACCTCTCGGAGTTGGTTTAGCGATTGCTAAGGCGCAACGTCGTGCACGTTTGTAGTCGGATCGTCAAAGTCGTCTCCACCAAATCGATAGTTATCATCTCATCGAAAGATCGGGACACCCTCGCCTCTATCACGTTCGAAATAAAATTCAATAACAAGTTTAATGAATTGCTCGCGCGTCTTCCACCACCACCACCGGCTGCACCTAACGCACCTCTACAACCACAACAACAGCAACGACTACCTCCACGTCGCGAAAACAGCCCTCCGCCGAGCGAGCCGTGCCCTCTTGCGCTTGGCCAAACTGTTGGTCATTGGCCGATATACGTGGCTCCTGCTGCTGATGCGGAGGAGGATGATTATGTGGGAGATTACGCGGATGAAGTTGATCAAAATCAGAACTACGTGCAACCACCAGCACCACCACCACCAGGTCGTCCACATGCAAATAATGGCAATTTTAGGGCTCCCCTTCAGGTACGAGATCATGACCATCTCCCTAAACTGAAATTGAATATTCCACCATTTGAGGGTAGATATGTTCCTGATATATATCTTACTTGGGAGTTAGAAACTGATCAACGATTTACATGCTTACAATATCCTGAGGAGAGACGTGTTCCTGCTGCTGTTTGTGCTTTCACTAGCTTTGCATGTGTTTGGTGGTCTGAACATTGTCGATTATATCCTGTTCCAGCTACTTGGGCTGCTTTGAAAACTGCTATGCGTACTCGTTGGGTTCCACCATATTATCAACGTGAATTACTTCAAAAATTGCAGCGCTTAAGACAAGGGAAAAATTTGGTAGAAGAATATTATCAGGAATTACAAACTGGCTTGATTAGATGTGGTATTGTTGAGGAGAATGAAGCTATGCTTGCACGTTTTCTGGGTGGATTAAATAGAGAGATTCAGACCATTCTAGACTATAAGGATTATAATAATATCATTGATGCGGAGCATCCCACGCTCATCCCCATGTACACTCCATCTACTCTCCAAGCCCCAAGGATACATAAGATGAGACCTCGACTATGCGCCATTGGACCTAAGGTGAACTCGCTCCTTTCCGAATCGTCCCTTTTCGCATGTAAGACATGGATGCTACTTCAAGCGCGAACATTGTGCATACTCAGGTACACCCGAGGAGATCATGGAGAGCCCAAGGACCAAGGCCAAGCGTGCGCGGGAGCGAGGGAAGGAGAAGGAAGAAAGGGATCAGGACAGCGGGACATCCGGCCCTTGGCCCGGACATCCGGCCCTTCCAGCAAGCCCGGACATCCGGCCCCAGCCCGGACATCCGGCCCCCCATCACAGCAGCCGCAAAGCTACAGGGCCCGGACATCCGGCCCCAGGCCCCGGACATCCGGCTCTTAGGAAGCCGGATATCCGGCCCCCTCAAAATCCGGCCCCCATCACCGATTGCGTTTGGAAGACCCTTGGCCCGGACATCCGCCCCTAGCCCGGACATCCGGCGTCTCAGAAAGCCCGGACATCCGGCCCGACGCCGGACATCCGGCCTCCCCGCCTCTGTAGTGCATCCGGACTTGTCCCTTGTACCCTCGCCCCCTAGACTATATATACTTCATCACCTTCCTCTTTTTATGGTTAGCATTGGATTAGCTCATATTCTTGTGTGAGCCTTTGCTCATCCACTTGGCTACTTCTCCACCGAGATCAGGACCTCTCCGGAGAAGATCCCCCAAGCGGATTCAAGACCCCTTCTAGGGTGGACCCCCTCAAGGCCTCCTCACGGAGAAGAACGGCTACCGTTTGTATCTTACCTTTGTTGATCTTTAATCTTGTGCCACTCTATGTGATCGATAATCTAGCACTTGTGTGATTGATCTCTTGTCGGTTTCGTGATTTCTCTCTCGTTTCTCTCGTGTTCTTCCGCGTGTTCCTCGCGATTCCCCGTAGGATCCGCTCCAACGTGAAAGATCGCCCACGTAGGGTTCCACCCTACATTAATCACTCGTTTACTCCATCTTGCTAGTAAAGCTGAACGTGAAGTGCAGGATCGACAGGCATTGGTGCGCACTAACTTTTCTGCAGGTCGACCTTCATCATGGACACCACGTGCATCATCTACTTCCACTGCACCATCACCTCCTTCAGGTGCCACCTCCAACCGTGATACAAGAAAGCGGGCACAACCACCACTATACGCCAAGAGCACACTGCCGGGCCTGCACAGAGCTCTTCTTCTTCCATGGCGTCAACAGGGCACACAAGTGATATTATTTGTAAATGCGTTGTAAGGGAAGAGGACATTTTATGAGAGAATGCAAATCTCAGCGTGTGATGATTGCTCTCGAGGATGGTGGGTATGAGTCCGCTAGTGACTATGATGAGGATACTTTGGCTCTTATTACACATGAGGAACACGGTGGAGATGATTCTGATCATGAGACTCAATACATGGCCGCCGAAGATGCTGACAGGTATGAATGTTTAGTTGCTCAACGTGTTTTGAGTGTGCATGTTACACAAGCTGAGCAAAATCAGAGGCATAATTTGTTCCATACAAAGGGAGTTGTGAAGGAACGTTCTATTCGCGTCATCATAGATGGAGGGAGCTGCAACAACTTGGCTAGCATGGAGATGGTGGAGAAGCTATCTCTCACCACAAGACCACATCCACATCCTTACTACATCCAATGGTTCAACAACAGCGGCAAGGTTAAGGTAACACGTCTTTGTTCAGTGCATTTTAGTATCTCTACATATGCTGATTATGTTGATTGTGATGTGGTACCTATGCAAGCATGTTCCTTATTACTTGGTAGACCATGGCAATTTGATAAAAATTCTATACACCATGGTAGAAACAATCAGTATACTCTTGTTCATAATGATAAAAATATTACTTTGCTTCCTATGACTCCTGATTCCATGTTGAAAGATGATATTAATAGAGCTAATAAAGCAAAACAGGAGAAAAATAAGAGTGAAAATCAGATTGTGGCAAAAGAATTTGAGCAACATATGAAGCCTAATAATAAACCATCTACTGTTGCTTCTGAAATTCAATTGAAAAGTGCATGTTTACTTGCAACCAAATCTGATATTGATGAGCTAGATTTTAGCAAATTTGTTTGCTATGCTTTTGTGTGCAAAGAGGCATTATTTTCATTCGAGGACATGCCTTCCTCTTTGCCCCCTGCTGTCACTAACATTTTGCAGGAGTTCGCTGACGTCTTTCCACAAGACGTGCCACCGGGATTACCACCTATTCGAGGGATTGAGCATCAAATTGACTTAATTCCCGGTGCATCGCTACCCAACCGTGCACCATACCGTATGATAGAGGCAAAGGTGTCCCGATGTTTCGATGAGATCGTGGCTATCGTTTTCTGTGGGAGTCGACCTTGACGATCCGACTACGAACGTGCGAGATGTCGCGCCTTAGCAATCGCTAAACCAAGTTCCGAGGGTTATTGACCACGCCGGAGCACGATCAACCTGACCACGAGGGCTTGTTTCCTGCGAGCAAACGAAGAACAAGCAAGAAACTAAGATTGCAATCTGGATATTGCGAATATAAGAGGAAATCTTTATTAATGAAGGTGGAGTTACGTGACGCCTTGGCACGGTCGTTGAACACAAGCGAAGTCTGTGAAGTTGCAGCTATGGCGAACTTTTAATCTAAACAAAACCCAAAGTCTAAACGGTGCCCTAAGGGCTGTATATATGGAGGAAGAGGGGAAAATTTTCGTGGCCCTTGGGGAAGGGGTCCGAAACCAACCCTATCTCTTGTTTCCCCACACATACGGACTCTAAAAACAGCCTATACTTATGTATTTCGAAATTACATGGGCCTGGCCCAATAATAAGGTGACGCATCACATAGAATAGCCTCTAGACGAAATTTATGAAGTGGCATCTTGTATATTTCGTCCAAGGCTTCATTCACTCCTTATGGTGGCTTCAAAGTCCTGAAATCATCACTTGTAACTCCGTTCTTTTTCCCCTTGCGCATGCCATCAACTCCATGATTGTTCTTGCTCCAATGTTCATCCTTCTCCAAGCTAGGCCCTTCATTTGTAAGCAAAACAAATGTATCCAATTTAGGCAGCATCATATTCTCATGAACATTAGAATCATTACCAAGAAACGAAAGTACCTGGTAATTTAATTGGCGTGCGTGAGCTCTAGTAATTGGTGCATTATATGTAACAGTAGGGGCTGTGGGTGTAACAATGGTATTGATCTCCTCATCACCGTACCAATCCAGAGGAGACGAAGGAGATTATGCGTCAAGTACAGGAGCTGCTCGACAAAGGTTATATACGCGAATCTCTTAGTCCTTGTGCTGTTCCTATTATACTAGTGCGTAAAAAGGATGGTACGTCGCGTATGTGTGTTGATAGTAGAGGCATTAATAATATTACTATTCGTTATCGTCATCCTATTCCTAGGCTAGATGATATGCTTGATGAATTGAGTGGCTCTACAATATTCTCCAAAGTTGATTTGCGTAGTGGATACCATCAAATTCGTATGAAATTGGGAGATGAATGGAAAACAACATTTAAAACTAAGTTTGGTTTATATGAGTGGTTAGTCATGCCTTTTGGGTTAACTAATGCGCCTAGTACTTTCATGACACTAATGAATGAAGTTTTACGTGCTTTCATTGGACGATTTGTGGTAGTCTATTTTGATGATATACTGATTTATAGCAAATCTTTGTAAGAACATTTGGAACATTTACGTGCTGTTTTTATTGCTCTACGTGATGCACGTTTGCTTGGTAAAATTGGAAAGTGCACCTTTTGCACCGACCGAGTATCTTTTCTTGGCTATGTTGTTAGTCCACAGGGAATTTAAGTTGATAAAGCCAAGATTGAAGCTATTGAGAGTTGGCCGCAGCCCAAAACGGTCACACAAGTGAGGAGTTTTCTTGGACTCGCTGGTTTCTATAGGCGTTTTGTGAGAGATTTTAGCACCATTGCTGCTCCTCTCAACGAGCTTACAAAGAAGGATGTGCCTTTTGTTTGGGGTACCGCACAGGAAGAAGCCTTCACGGTATTGAAAGATAAGTTGACACATGCTCCTTTACTCCAACTTCCTGATTTTAATAAGACTTTTGAGCTTGAATGTGATGCTAGTGGAATTGGATTAGGAGGTGTGTTATTACAAGATGGCAAACCTGTTGCATACTTTTCTGAAAAATTGAGTGTGCCTAGTCTGAACTATTCTACTTATGATAAAGAATTATATGCTCTTGTTCGGACTTTAGAGACATGGCAACATTATTTATGGCCCAAAGAATTTGTTATACATTCTGATCATGAATCTTTGAAACATATTAAAAGTCAAGCTAAACTGAATCGTAGACATGCTAAATGGGTGGAATTCATTGAGACTTTCCCTTATGTCATTAAACACAAGAAGGGTAAAGAAAATGTTATTCTTGATGCTTTGTCTCGTCGCTATACTATGCTTTCACAACTTGACTTCAAAATATTTGGTTTGGAGACCATCAAAGATCAATATGTGCATGATGCTGATTTTAAAGATGTAATGCAGAATTGTAAAGAAGGAAGAACATGGAACAAGTTCGTTATTAATGATGGCTTTGTGTTCTGTGCTAACAAGCTATGCATTCCTGCTAGCTCTGTTCGTCTTTTGTTGTTGCAGGAGGTGCATGGAGGAGGATTAATGGGACACTTTGGCGTGAAGAAGACAGAGGATATACTTGCTACACATTTCTTTTGGCCAAAAATGAGACGGGATGTTGAGCGTTTTGTTGCTCGCTGCACTACATGTCAAAAAGCTAAGTCACGACTCAATCCTCATGGTTTATATATGCCTTTGCCTTGTACCTAGTGTTCCTTGGGAGGATATATCTATGGACTTTGTTTTAGGTTTACCTTGAACAAAGAAGGGGAGGGATAACATATTTGTTGTCGTGGATAGATTTTCAAAAATGGCACACTTTATACCATGTCATAAAAGCGATGATGCTGTTAAAGTTGCTGATTCGTTCTTTCGAGAAATTATTCGCTTGCATGGTGTGCCAAATAGTATTGTTTCAGATCGTGATACTAAATTCCTTAGCCACTTTTGGAGATGTTTATGGGCTAAGTTGGGGACTAAACTGCTTTTTAGTACTACTTGTCACCCCCAAACTGATGGACAAACTGAAGTAGTCAATAGAACATTGTCTACTATGCTTAGGGCTGTTTTGAAGAATAATAAGAAAATGTGGGAAGAATGCTTGCCTCATATTGAATTTGCTTATAATCGTTCATTGCATTCTACTACTAAGATGTGCCCTTTTGAAATTGTGTATGGTTTCCTACCTCGTGCACCTATTGATTTGTTGCCTCTTCCATCTTCGGAGAAGGTTAATTTTGATGCTAAACAACGTGCTGAATTGATCTTAAAAATGCATGAGTTAACTAAGGACAACATTGAGCGTATGAATGCTAAATATAAACTTGCTGGAGATAAGGGTAGAAAACATGTTGTCTTTGCACCTGGAGATCTTGTTTGGTTACATTTGCGTAAGGATAGGTTTCCTAATTTGGGCAAATCAAAGCTAATGCCACGTGCTGATGGTCCTTTTAAGGTGTTAGAGAAAATAAATGATAATGCATATAAACTTGAGCTGCCTGCAGATTTTGGGGTTAGTCCTACTTTCAACATTGCAGATTTGAAGCCTTATTTGGGTGAGGAAGATGAGCTTCCGTCGAGGACGACTTCATTTCAAGAAGGGGAGGATGATGAGGACATCAGTACCATTGTTACACCCACAGCCCCTACTACAACATATACTGGACCAATTACTAGAGCTCGCGCACGCTAATTACATTATCAGGTACTTTCGTTTCTTGGTAATGATTCTAACGTTCATGAGAATATGATGCTGCCTAAATTGGATACATTTGTTTTGCTTACAAATGAAGGGCCTGACATGGATAAGAGGGATGAACATTGGAGCAAGAACAAGCATGGAGTCAATGGCATGCGCAAGGGGAACAAGAACGGAGTTACAAGTGATGATTTCAGGACTTTGAAGCCACCATAATGAGTACATGAAGCCTTAGACGAAATATACAAGATGCCACTTCATAAACTTCGTGCAGAGGCTATTCTAGGTGCTGCGTCACCTTATTATTGGGCCAGGCCCATGTAATTTCGAAATACATAAGTATAGGCTGTTTTTAGAGTCCGTATGTGTGGGGAAACAAGAGATAGGGTTGGTTTCGGACCCCTTCCCCAAGGGCCACGAAATTCCCCCCTCTTTCTCCGTATATACAGACTCAAGGCACCGTTTAGACTTTGGGTTTTGCTTAGGTTAAAAGTTCGCCATAGCTGCAACTTCGCGCACTTCGTTTGTGTTCAACGACCAGACCAAGGCGTCACAGAACCCCACCTTGATCAATAAAGCTTTCCTCTTATATTCGCAATATCCAGATTGCAATCTTAGTTTCTTGCTTGTTCTTCGTTTGCCTGCAGGAAATAGACCTCCGTGGTCAAGTTGATCATGCTCCGGCGTGGTCAATAACCTCTCGGAGTTGGTTTAACGATTGCTAAGGCGCGACGTCCTCGCACGTTCGTAGTCGGATCGTCAAAGTCGACTTCATCCTAAACGATATCCACCATCTCATCGAAAGACGGGACACCTTTGCCTCTATCAAAGGTCTTGACTCTTCAACATCAACAAGAAGACGACCAAAGATGCCACATCTTCCACACAAAGGCCGGCATCAATGGGAGATCCGTCAAGGTCATCATCGACGGAGGTAGTTGCCACAACTTGGCAAGTGAAGAACTATGCTCCAAGTTTCAATTGGTCAAGAGGAAGCACCTACTTCCATACAAGGTTCAATGGCTAAGTGACTCCGACACTATACAAATCGAGCATACGGTCCAAGTCTCCTTCAAAATCGGTGCATATGAGGACACTTTGGAGTGTGATGTGGTCCCAATGACCGTTTGCCACCTCCTTCTTGGTCGACCATGCCAATTCGACCGTGGTGTCTTCCCCAACGGGCTTACCAATCACTATAGCTTCAAGATGAAAGGGAAGGAATATGTGCTACGACCTATGTCTCCTAGTCAAGTGTTAGCCGACAAGCAAGCCACCCATCATGGAGAAAAGAGTGAGAAAGTGATCCACCAAAAAGTGAGTGAGAGCCACAAGCCAAACTTGAGCGCCTCTTCGCCTAGAGAGAAAAACCTCATCCTATTTGCCACCAAAAGTGAAATGAGAGAAGTGTGTGAGAACCCATCTAGTGTGATGTACTTTGTCCTTGTGTGCAAGGATGGAGAGCCAACAACTAACACCTCTCATGAGCTACCTTTAGTGTTTCAATCTCTTTTGCAGGAATTCCAAGATGTTTTCCCCGATGAGCTACCTCCGGGTCTACCTCCACTTCGAGGCATTGAGCATCGAATCGACCTCATCCCCGGAGCGCCTCTACCAAACAAAGCTCCATATCGAGTCAATCCCGAAGAAACCAAGGAGATTCAACGGCAAGTACAACAACTCATCGACAACGGTCATGTACGTGAAAGCTTAGGCCCTTGTGCCGTTCCGGTTATACTTGTGCCTAAACCCGATGGAAGTTTCCTATTGTGTTCTGATTGTAGACCTATAAATGCTATTACCGTCCGCTATAGGCATCCCATTCCTCGCTTAGATGATATGCTTGATGAACTTAGTGGAGCCAACTTTTTCTCAAAAATTGATCTTAAAAGTGGCTATTATCAAATTCGCATACAAGAGGGTGATGAATGGAAAACTGCTTTCAAAACCAAATTTGGTTTGTATGAGTGGTTAGTGATGCCTATGGGTCTATCGGAGGCTCCCGGTACTTTCGTGCGTCTTAGGCATCATGTGCTTCGCCCTTATATTGGAGTCTTTGTTGTGGTTTACTTCGACGATATTCTTCTGTTTAGTAAAACCATGAAAGAACATCTTGCTCATGTTAGGGCTGTTTTGCAAACCCTTCGAAAGGAAAGTCTTTATGCAAACATGAAAAAAATGCACATTTGGTGTTGACAAAGTGGTTTTCTTGGGTTTTGTTGTATCCTCAAAGGGTGTCCATGTTGATGAATCTAAAATTGAAGCAATTAAAACTTGGCCCCAATCCACCAATTTGCAACAAGTGCGTAGCTTTCTTGGTCTTGCGGGTTTTTATCGTCGCTTTGTGAAAAACTTTAGCACAATTACGCTCCTTTGCATGCCTTGAGTAAGAAGAATACTCCTTTTGTTTGGGGATCTTTGCAATACACCGCTTTTGATGAGCTCAAGTCTTTGCTTACTCATGCTCCGATTCTTGCTTTGCCCAATTTTGACAAAACTTTTGAGATGTAGGGTGGAACCCTAGATGGCCGATCTTTCACGAAAGGAGCGAGATCCCTTGAAGAACACGACGAACACTGGGAAGAACGGAGAGAAATCACAAGGGGAAACACTTAAGAACAAGGCCGAACACACATCCACTAGACAATCAAACACACAAGATCCACAAGGTACATGAACAACAAAGGTAAAGATACAAGGTAGCATTCATCTCCATGAGGAGGTCTTGAAGGGGGCCGCCCAAGAGGGGGTCTTGATCGATATATCCCGCAGGATCTTCTCACATGGAGGTCTTGAACTCCATGGGGTGGTGGTCTCTCTCTCTCAAGAGGAGAAGGTAGGAGCAAAGCTCACATACAAATGAGCTATCACTTTTTTGCACCCCTAGAAAGGAGGTGGAGGAGGTCTATTTATAGTCTAAGCCAAGAAGGGGTAAGTGAAGGGGCGGAATGGGTACATGGGCCTCGGCCCCAGTCATGCACGCAGGCAAGGCCGGATGATCCGGACGGGGTCCCAGATGATCCGGGCATCGGGGATCCGGATGATCCGGACGGAGTCCCGGATGATCCTGCTTCGGTGGAAGCCTTCGGGTGTCCTCTGCACAGTTATCCGGATGATCCGGAAGGGGACCCGGATGATCCGGCTGAGTCCGGATGATCCAGACGGCGGTCCGGATGTCCGGGCTGGTTCCAGCAGCCGCTCCATCTTCTTCTTCTCCTTTCTTCCGTCTTCTCTTCCATGCTTCCCTCGCGGATGGTGTAGACGTACACTTGCGCTCGCACTCCTCCTCGACATCTGTGATGTTCTGACAATACCTATGCATGCACACGGAAGGGGTGTCAAGTAGTATACCATCCTCGAGAGGGTCAAGTGAGCATGTGTAAAGGAGATGATTCACCTTTGTGTATGTGAAATAGATGTCGCATGTGTCACTTGCCAAATGGACTCTTGACATGGTGATGTCCGTAGGATGCTCCGCATCACATGAGGCTAGTACCACCATGATGGCCAAGCCCGACAAGCTCCAAGATGCTCCCAAGTGCGACTTCACCGCCATCCCTCTTTGTGGCATTGATGATGCCGAATCTACCTTGACTCTTTTTCAAGATTGATAGAGGCGAGGGTGTCCCGATCTTTCGATGAGATGATAACTGTCGATTTGGTGGAGTCGACTTTGACGATCCGACTACAAACGTGCACGACGTTGCGCCTTAGCAATCGCTAAACCAATCTCCTTAGGTTCTTGACGATGCGGAAGCACGATCAGCCGACCACGAAGGTCTATTCCTGCAAGCAATCGAAGAACGAGCAAGAATATGATAAAGCAATCTTAATATTGCGAATATATATGAAGTATTGATAATGGTGGGGATCCATAAGCGGTCTTGGTGCAGTCGTTGAACACAAACGGCAAGTACGAAGTTGCAATGGCTAACTTTAACTAAACAAATCCCAAGGAAAAAGCTACTAGATGGATCTACTTATATAGGAGCAAGGGGTGGCGGCCAAGGAGGTGGGAGGACGTCCCAAGGCAGCCTAAAACTAACCCTAGGTCATACAAGGCCAATGGGCCCAAGTGGAGGTGACGTAACACCATTGGACTTGTAGTTTGACTCGGATTCTGCTGCAGCATCAGATTGTTTCGTCCATAACTCAACGCTCCAGACGCATTTGAAGGTGAATCCAATTGGGTTGGAAAGTACATGAAATCTACTTTCCAACAAAAAAAGAATCATCCAATTTGGAGTTCGGATGAAAAAGTTATTGACGTTTTGAGTCAGGTATGTCTCACAAGAGTCCGAATCTGAGTCCGTAACGTGAGAGACTTGGACTCTATCTTATCTTGAGCCAAAAGTGACGTGAGAGAACTTTTGAACAGCAAGTAAATTCCTTTTCTCCCTTATCTTCATATGTGGATTGTACAAATGTCCCATACACCTGCAATTAGACATGGCATAAAAGTTTGTGAAGTATTTTTGTCCTAGATGACATAAATAAATTATTGCATAGTTTGCATTAGAAATCACCTCACAAATATACATGTATGCAATATTTTTTGTCGTATCCAAGGTAGTCATGTCCTCATCATCCTCCTCTTCTTGAAAACATGGCTGTCCTCGGCGTTGCTTAGTCTGAAATGTGGCTAACAAAAGAGACAAGGTGTACATGTTGTATATGTATATGTCATCCATTTTTACTTCACTTGATTTTTGCACATATGACAGATGAATAGATGAGTAACTTGCATAGTTCACAAAATCTAAAGCCAAAACATTATCACAAGAAGTAGAAGGCATGAAAATATTGCAACTCAGTTTGCACATATAAGTGAAGCTCTTATTCATTTCAAAAGATTGACAATGTTCGTCATTAAACCATCCCAACATTGGTGAATAAACCTTACTTGCATCAAGTTTACATGCTACAACATGCTTAAATAAGCAAACATGCAATAAGTTATTCGACACGTAATCATCACCAAGATTAGTGGTCATATCAAAATGATTAAACATTGATTCTTTTGCATCAACAGTTAATTCAATGGGTGCACTCAAAATTGTTGGTATTTCAGTTGTTTGATCACATGACGCATTCATGATAGTATCAAGATTCTCTAAAATAGGTGATGTGCTTAAATCACTGTGTAACTCAACACATGATGCATTCAAGTTAACTAGGGATGCATCATTCTCATGTGAAGTTATATCATCAATACCTTTACTGTTACCTTGTCGCAAAGACGTAGCTGATGTAGGTACGGACGTTGACAATGCACCATACACTTGAGATGATGTCGCGCTCACAATCTGGGGTGGGGCTGCTCTAGTAGGTGCAACGGTGGAGGAACCAACCGGCGGTGGTGAGCATGAACTGGAATAGTAGTTGTTGTAGTCACCCAATGCATCCTCCTGTATCTGTCTCTCAAAGGTACAAGCGCGAACATACATACCAGTAATGCAACGAGGAATATAGTGAAATCTTGCACGGATATCATGGTTCAAACCACCAAAAAATCTATTCAATGTATCATCCTCAGATTCTTCTATGTCACAATGATGCATATAAGATTTGAACTCTTGGTAGTAATCATGACCAGTGTTACTGCCTTGTTTTAATTGTTCCAATTTGCGAAGCAATTCACGATGATAGTAAGGAGGAAAAAATTATTGTCTCATTACGGCTTTCAAAACTTTCCAAGTTGTGGGTTGGTTATCAATGTTTTTCTTACAATGTACACTCCACCAAACAGAAGCAAAACCAGTAAATGCTCTAGTGGTAGCTCGTACTCTCTCAAGTTCAGAAAAATCATGGTGACTAAAAACTTCTTCTAATTCAAGCTCCCAAGCTAGATAAATAGCAGGATTAAATCTACCCTCAAATGATGGTAAAGACATAACCTGACCATATGCTTGTGTGTGTTGTCCCAACTCTCGTGATGGTGAAGATGTGTCCGTCTTCCAAGAACTACTATCTCCGGAACCTGTCATGATTAGTAGAAACAAGAAACAAAATTCGAGAATAATGTTCCTATGAACTACTAGGATGTGGTTGTAAAGTGCTCACAGTAAAGCAAATGTCATTATCTTACAAGTTCTTACCATGCGGCGGGTGGTGACAGGCAACCAGCGGTGTCAAGTAACTCTGAAGATTGTGTAAAGCGATTGCCAGGGGAACGCACGTATACACGGTGTAGAAATATGTGGAGCTGGGTTGGCTATATATGGTAGCAAAAAATTAGCAATAATCAATTCAAAGATGCAATGTTGAATAAACGCTCAACGACGGTATCATGCTGGTCCTAGGCTAGACCGGACTAGAGACGCAAGCCTAGAACACTAATGAGGTCACGGTGTAGCACAACTAGCATCAATGAAGGATACTAAGTAGCTATGGACAGCAAAATATAAGTGAAGATCACAACGGCAAAGTGAAGATAATGATGAAAAACAAGCGCCAAGCGGGATATACAACAACTCTCTCCAACTTTCCTCTTGAAAAGTTTGAGCCAATTTTTGATAAATTTTGAAGAATGCTACTAACTCAAGCTTTCCAATGCAAAAAGAATCACTCAATTCCGAATTGATATGAGGAGTCAAAGAATTCTAAAACTGGCCTAAAAAATTGGAACAAGCTGTGTTCACGAACTTCGGAGGGCAAAAAGACCTATTTAGAAGCCGATTTTGAGGTGCCAAATATTGAACTAGCTTCTAAAACTATTTAGATGCGGCTCGTCACCAGCTTTAATTTGAGTACTCGCGGAGCCAAAACGGACTTCGTATGAGGAAGTTATGCCTGTTTTACTGAACAGTGCGCAAACCATATTCCAATCCGAATTCAACTACGAGATTGAGTCTAGAAAGATCCGAAATTTGTTTTTTTTTCTTCTTTTTTTTTTCCTCACACTTTTTTATTTTTCTTTCTCTTTTTTTTTCTCTAACTTTTTTTTACTGTTTTCTCTCTCTCTCTCTCTCTTTTCCGTCTTTTTTTCTCTCTTTTCCAAAACAAACTAGATAAGATGCAGATTGGATCAAGTGAAGATGCGAATGACGTCAACTATGATTATGACAATGAATAGTGCGTAACACGTGGTGGAAATTGATGGATGGTATGGTGGACAGCGGAAGGGATAATGATGCAGCGATGGCGCGACTAATGTGAACAGAACTCGAAACTCTAAAGGAACTAGACACTAAGACTAGCAACTCGACACGATGATGCAACCGATAATTCAATAATGCAAACAATGAAAAGAAAACTGCAAAGGCTCAGACTAGCTTGGACAAAGGATGAATAGATCTAACTTTTTTTTGTGGCTTTTTCTTGGAAAATAGGTAAGAAAATAAATCTAATCTATGGATAATTGGAAATTCTCACCGAGCAACCTGAAAACTGATACGACTTGATAGAGGCGAGGGTGTCCCGATCTTTCGATGAGATGATAACTGTCGATTTGGTGGAGTTGACTTTGACGATCCGACTACAAACGTGCACGACGTTGCTCCTTAGCAATCGCTAAACCAATCTCCTTAGGTTACTGACGATGCCGGAAGCACGATCAGACTGACCACGAAGGTCTATTCCTGCAAGCAATCGAAGAATGAGCAAGAATATGATAAAGCAATCTGAATATTGCGAATATATATGAAGTATTGATGATGGTGGGGATCCGTAAGCGGTCTTGGCCTGGTCGTTGGACACAAACGAAGTACACGAAGTTGCAATGGCTAACTTTTAACTAAACAAATCCCAAGGAAAAAACTACTAGATGGATCTACTTATATAGGAGCAAGGGGTGGCGGCCAAGGAGGTGGGAGGACGTCCCAAGGCAGCCTAAAACTAACCCTAGGTCATACAAGGCCAATGGGCCCAAGTGGAGGTGACGTAACACCATTGGACTTGTAGTTTGACTCGGATTCTACTGCAGCATCAGGTTGTTTCGTCCATAACTCAACGCTCTGGATGAATTTGAAGGTGAATCCAATTGGGTTGGAAAGTGCATGAAATCTACTCTCCAACAAAAAACGAATCATCCAATTTGGAGTTCGGATGAAAAAGTTATTGACGGTTTGAGTCAGGTATGTCTGTGAAGTCCGAATCTGAGTCCAGAACGTGAGAGACTTGGAATCTATCTTCTCTTGGGCCCAAAAGTGACGTGAGAGAACTTTTTGAACAGCAAGTAAATTCCTCTTTCTCCCTTATCTTCATATGTGGATTATACAAATGTCCCATACACCTGCAATTAGACATGGCATAAAAGTTTGTGAAGTATTTTTGTCCTGGATGACATAAATAAATTGTTGCATAGTTTGCATTAGAAATCACCTCACAAATATACATGTATGCATTATTTTTGGTCGTATCCAAGGTAGTCATGTCCTCATCAAAGATGGTGCGGCAATAAGTACGACTACGGAGACCTTCAAAGACCAAGCTTTGGAGGCAAGCGACAAGGTGGTGAGCAAGGATGATGCTTCCATCTTAGGAGGCGAGAGTGATGATGTGCCATCTTCGGCCTTCATCCACGGCAACGGTGACGACATGATCGAGCATGGGATTTTCCCTTCGGTCATGGAGGAGAGTGATGATGTGCCATCTTCGGCCTTCATCCACGGCGACCACGATGAGATGGTTGAGCATGGGATTTTCCCATCGACCACGGTGACGTATGATGACTTGAGTGACTTGTGCCACCATATTGAGAGTGAGAGTGACTTCACCACTAGCCCCATATATGATGTGTTGCCACAAATCCCATATGAGGAGAGCCACAACCCCACCACTTAAGTGAGATGAGTGACTCCACCATATGTGACTTTGAGTGCACCTACTTTGAGGGAGTGAGTGAACCACCACATAGAGAGAGTGAGATAGTTGATAGGTCTCGTGCGGCCATTTGCATTTCTAACAACTTGACCTCTACCTCTATTTTGTCTTCTCATTTGGTGCTAGGGTCCCATTTATGATGACGCCACGATCCTCGATGACTTCGTCCTCCCTTTGGACAAGACGATGGCCATGGTGGAATATGATGCACCCCCCACATGGTTCCATCGAGATGAAGATGACCACCATTTGGTCTTTCACACCTCACCTACACCACCTGCGTGGAATGAACTAGGTAACATAGGTGAAGGTGATGCTCTAGTCCCACTGGTGGACATTCTTGACATTGCTTGCTTGCATGATGTTGATCCACCTAGTACCTTGCTTCATTCTAGTATGATTTCCCATGTGATGATTTGCCCATTTATGGTTACATAGGATTTCTTGTGACAATTCTTTAGGTCACATCATGTTTGATAATCCGCTTGACTTGTCATATGCTATGCATGAGATACACCATATGTCTTATTTGCAATCTCTTCATAGTGACTATGCATATGCCATTAAAATAAACCCAATTTGCACTTATGGCATAGATGACAAGCCCATGGTTATTGGCATTTGTTTTTCTTGTGATGATATCGATATGCTCCCTTTTCATCATTTATCTAATATGCCATGCCATGACCACCTAGCTTCGGATATGCATTTTTTGGATGTTGTCCATTATCTCCATATGATGTTTCCAATGTTGTTCATGAGGAGACCCCCATAGTTTCCTCATACGTGTTAGGAGATTTTGATCCATCCCATCAATTGCATGATCCCAATAATTGTGTGCACCATATGCTCCCCGTGGATAAAATGCTATTGATGTGCCATATACTTGCATTCTCAATTTGTGTCTCCATCGTGTCATACACAATAACTATTCTTTCATGATGGATGACATGTTCTTATACCATGCATCAAATTTCTTTGAGCGATGCTTATTTTGTGCTAACTCACACGTGCACATACACATCATGATGGATGATGTGTACATTTACCACGCACACAATTTCTTTGGTTTGTGTCTCTTTTATGTAGGTACCCATGAATACTTGTCAACCTCGCAATCCCACGAGTTGACAAAACGAGCTCTAGAGAGCAATGAGGACTTGGGATCCCATGGATTGTCTTTCCCACCGCTCTCTTCGCGCAAAGAATTAGCGCATTTCTTCTACATGGCCCTCACTTGGCTATGGGTTGTTCTCCATTTTATATCCTTTGCCCATATTACCATGTTCACTTTGCATGATATGCCCATTCCTATGACTTTGCCATGCATTTGTGACCCATGCTTTGCATTACACATGATGATTGATTCTAGTACTTGTATGTGTATTTGCAAGCTTGGTGGAGATATCACTTATTATTGCCATGTTCTATTCATGACCCATTCCTATGATGATACTTTCATCTTGCTTTGTGTCCGTGCTTGCGATATGTCTTGTGCATTGCCCATGCCTATTATTTGCTCACATGACATGATTGCCATGATTTCCTCTAGTGTGTTGCATCTTCGCTCCACTAGTTTGCATGACTTGATTTCTATGCTTGCTTATGTTGCATCACCCATGATTAATACTTGCCCATTTCATGCGGTTGATGACAACCATCTACATGCTTTGCACATGATTGTTATTGCTTCTTGTCATATATCTCCATGTGTTGCCTCCCTCATGCTAGATGATTTCCCATGTATTGAATGCAACTATGCCTTTAGTCTTGATAATGAGTTTGCCCCCATAGCATTCTCACATATATTTGGAGATTTTGACATATTCCTTGTGAAGCATGATTTCCTTACTTCTTTGCACCATATACCTAGTGCCATGAATATCGCCATTGTTGCATCATATTATTCATGCACTTGTGCTTCTAATGGTTATGTGCAAAAGATGAGAACCATCATGATGGATGATGTGTTTATCTACCATGTGCATACGTTCTTTGTTTTGTTGTGTGCATGTGTAGGATACTTGGACTTTGTTTCGACTTCCACTTCACGTGAGTTGACCATTCGAGTTCTTGAGAGCGAGCCTCATACATTCTACCACGACTCACTTCTACACCGCGTTTGCTTGCTTGAGCATGGATATTGCGGATCATACTACTTGTGTTGCTTGCACCGTGAGACTTATTGGTCATTTTGGACCACTTGATTGCGCACTTGCTAGAGATCTTGCTTTGACTTGCCATTATCACATTCCCATGCATCATGATATATATGCCTTGTGTGTTGCATCCAATTCTTGGATTACTTGCCCCTATGATATGCTTGGTTGCACCAATGTCATTTCTTCACATATGCCATGTCCCATTGTGATGAGGACATCAATACCATTGTTACACCCACAGCCCCTGCTGCTATACATACTGGACCAATTACTAGAGCTCGCGCACGCCAATTGAATTATCAGGTACTTTCGTTTCTTGGTAACGATTCCAATGTTCATGAGAATATGATGCTGCCTAAATTGGATACATTTGTTTTGCTTACAAATGAAGGGCCTACCATGGACAAGAAAGATGAACCTTGGAGCAAGTTCAAGCATGGAGATGTTGGCATGCGCAAGGGAAACAAGAACGGAGTTACAAGTGATGATTCCAGGACTTTGAAGCCACCCTAATGAGAGCATGAGGCCTTGGACGAAATATACAAGATGCCACTTCATAATATTCGTCCATAGGCTATTCTAGGTGCTGCGTCACCTTATTATTGGGCCAGGCCCATGTAATTTCGAAATACTTAAGTGTAGGCTGTTTTTGAGTCCGTATGTGTGGGGAAACAAGAGTTAGGGTTGGTTTCGGACCCCTCCCTCAAGGGCCACGAAATTCCCTCCTCTTTCTCCATATATACAGCCCTTAGGGCGTCGTTTAGACTTTGGGTTTTGTTTAGATCAAAAGTTCGCCATAGCTGCAACTTGGCGTGCGCCGTTTGTGTTCAACGACCGGACCAAGGCGTCTCGTAACCCCACCTTCATTAATAAAGTTTTCCTCTTATATTCGCAATATCCAGAATGCAATCTTAGTTTCTTGCTTGTTCTTCGTTTGCTCGCAGGAAACAGGCCCTCGTGGTCAGGTTGATCGTGCTCCGGCGTGGTCAATAACCCTCGGAAGTTGGTTTAGCGATTGCCAAGGCGCGACGTCTCGCACGTATGTAGTCGGATCGTCAAGGTCGACCCCCACAGAAACGATAGCCACCATCTCATCGAAACATCGGGACACCTTTGCCTCTATCACATTGCTTGTCTCATGCTTGACTTGATTGCCTCACACATGATGAACAATTGCTCTTTATATTGTGTTGAGTGCTACACTATATTCACTACACCCTATGCACGTTATGTTTGGATTGTCTTGCACTTGACCCATGTGTTTAGACACTTCATTTTATTTGGTGTTGTGAATCCTTTCTATGCCTACCATAGACCTTTCATTGAGCAATTTGTGAATGCTTGCTCTGACCTCGAGGTAGATGCTTATGCTCTTGTCACACATATTTGCGTCTCTACCTCACATTTACATGCTTGTTCCCATGATATTTTTGCTTCTGCTTGATTGATATGCTTACATGCCATGTCACAATCCTTTGTCACACCCTATGCTATGCTTGATGACAACACTTGTTTGGTGAATCACCTCTTGAATGCTTGGGTTTGCACTAACGCTAACCACATTTGTTTTTCCAAGTGTTTGTTCCATTTGCTCCTTTTGAAGGAATCACAAGATGGTGCGACATTGGAGAGTGCCAATTTCGAGTTTCAAGATGACGAGAACTTGGTGATTGACCACTCCTACACGGCGACGCCATCTCTTTCCCATGGTGATTTGGTTTTTGATCCGAGGTCGGATCTTTTCCAAGGGGGAGGGGATGATGCGGAGCATCCTATGGTCATTACCATGTCAAGAGTCCGTTTGGCAAGTGACACGTGCGACCTCTACTTCTCATACATAAAGGTGAATCTTCTCCTTTACACGTGTTCACTTGACCCCTTCGAGGATGATATACTACTTGACACTTCTCCCGTGTGCATGCATAGGTATTGTTGGAGCTTCATGGATGTCGAGGAGGAGTGCAAGCGCCAAGGAACCACTACACCATCCGCAAGGGAAGCCTAGAAGCGAAGACGGAAGAAGAAGGACCTGTCCAGTCTAGAAAGGGCGGTACTACCGCCCAAAGCAAGCGGTACTACCGCTCAGACCCTCCAAGCGGTACTACCGCTCATGTGTCCGGTACTACCGCCACCTGTCTTGTGACCGCGTGCCTTTGGCCTTGTATCCCTCTCCCACTTACCCCTTCGTGGCTTAGACTATAAAAAGACCACCTCCACCTCCTTTCTGGGGTTAGCAAATATGATAGCTCATTTGTATGTGAGCTTTGCTCCTACCTATCTCTACTCTTGAGAGAGAGAGAGAAAGAGAGAGAGAGAGAGAGAGAGAGAGACCACTACTCCATTTGAGGCGAAGACCTCCATCTAGGAGAAGATCCTGCGGGATATCATCAAGACCCCCTCGTGGGAAGATCCATCTAGGATATCATCGAGACCTCGTCTCCTCTTGGATTTGAGATGAACGCTACCTTGTATCTTTCCCTTTGTTGTTCATGTACCTTGTGGATCTTGTGTGTTTGATTGTCTAGAGGATGTGTGATTGGACTTGTTCTTGAGTGTTTCCCCTTGTGATTTCTCCCCGTTCTTCCCCGTGTTCTTTGTGCTCTTCGAGGAATCCCACTCCAAACGTGAAAGATCGGCCTACACCGGGTTAGCCCGTATCACAACGACTACCTCCACGTCGCGAAACAGCCCTCCGCCGTGCGAGCCGTGTCCCTCTTGCGCTTGGCCAAACTGTTGGTGCTGCTGTTGATACTTCTGTGGCTCCTGCTGCTGATGCAGAGGAGGATGATTATGTGGGAGATTACGAGGATGAAGTTGATCAAAATCAGAACTACGTGCAACCACCAGCACCACAACCACCAGGTCATCCACATGCAAATAATGGCAATGTTAGGGCTCCCCCTCAGGTACGAGATCATGACCATCTCCCTAAACTGAAATTGAATATTCCACCATTTGAGGGTAGATATGTTCCTGATATATATCTTACTTGGGAGTTATGATGCGGAGCATCCTACGGTCATCACCATGTCAAGAGTCCATTTGGCAAGTGACACGTGCGACCTCTACTTCTCATACATAAAGGTGAATCTTCTCCTTTACACGTGTTCACTTGACCCCTTCGAGGATGGTATACTACTTGACACTTCTCCCGTGTGCATGCATAGGTATTGTTGGAGCTTCACGAATGTCGAGGAGGAGTGCAAGCGCCAAGGAACCACTACACCATCCGCGAGGGAAGCATGGAAGAGAAGGAGGAAGAGAACCAGGCCGCTCCAGAACGAGCGGTACTACCACCCACTCCAAGCGGTACTACCGCTAAGGCCACCCAAGCGGCACTACCGCCCAGCATCCACCGTACTCCCGCTCAACCCGACAAACTCCAGTGATCGAGTGGTACAAGTCCGGTACTACCGCCCCTCCAAGCGGTACTACCGCCCATGAGCCCGGTACTACCGCCCTGCCTGTGCACAGCCGCGGGCCTTTGGCCTTGTATCCCTCTCCCACTTACCCCTTCGTGGCTTAGACTATAAATAGGCCACCTCCACCTCCTTTCTAGGGTTAGCAAATATGATAGCTCATTTGTATGTGAGCTTTGCTCCTACCTATCACTACTCTTGAGAGAGAGAGAGAGACCACCATCCATTGGAGGCCAAGACCTCCATCTAGGAGAAGATCCTGCGGGATATCATCAAGACCCCCTCGTGGGATGATCCGTCTAGGATATCGTCAAGACCTCATCTCCTCTTGGATTTGGGATGAACGCTACCTTGTATCTTTCGCTTTGTTGTTCATGTACCTTGTGGATCTTGTGTGTTTGATTGTCTAGAGGATGTGTGATTGGACTTGTTCTTGAGTGTTTCCCCTTGTGATTTCTCCCCGTTCTTCCCCGTGTTCTTCGTGCTCTTCGAGGATCCCACTCCAAACGTGAAAGATTGGCCTACACCGGGTTTGCCCCGTATCATATGGTATCATTAGCCACGTTGATCACGTTTTTGGAGCCCCTACCCCTCTTTTTCTAGCTTGATTTTGTTGATTTCATCCTAAATCCGAAAATCCCCACCAAAAATAGCCCCATTTTTTTGTGATTTGTTGGTTTGATGATGTTTTGTTGATTTTGATCCATGGATTTGCTTGGTTTCGGGTGGATCTAGCATCTCCCCAAGTTTCCCCACTTTCCATCCACGAAATCTCTCCAATTTTGACCCCGAAATCATCCATTTCCGCCCCAAAATCGCGCCCCGATCCAGATCGAACTTTCCCGACACCAGCGGTACTACCCCCTGGCGGTACTACCGCTTAGCACCTCCAAGCGGTACTACCGCCGTTCCAAGCAGCACTACCGCCCCTCCCAGAGCCAGATTTTGCGAAAAAACCCAACACGAGCAGTACTACCGCCCATCCCAAGCTGTACTACCGCCCTTCCAAGCGGTACTATCGCCCATCCCGGTTTCAGCGTTCCGAGTTTCACCGTTTCGGCCATAACTAATTCATCCGAACTCCGATTTTGATGTTCTTTAGCTCGTTTTGAAGCTCTTGACATTCCCCTTCCCAAAAAAATACCACCAACACCATTTGAATCCATTAAATTTTTGAAAGTTTGGCAAGTTTGCCTAGGCCCTCCACCATATATATCATCCGCATAGCCACTACCGAGTTCCGCAAGCTAACCCATTTTGTTCCCCTTAGCATTCGTGGTTGCTTGAGTAGTGATTTGAGTCTCCTAAGGTGTTTCGGCTACTTAGGGACGGTTGTTTCTTCTTCAAACACCACCACCACTTCCACATAGACGTGCCCACCATACACTTCCGCCACCCAAACTTAACCCAATTTTGTTTGAGCTTGTTTGAGTTGTGGCTTGTGTCTCCTAAGGTGTTTCGGCTACTTAGGGACCATTGCTTCAACTCCGACACCGTGAATAGGCCATCATTCCACTTCCGCATTGCCGAGTGCAAACCACCACCGCTTTCCGATACGACCATTTGACATTTGCCTTTGGAGATTTTGAGTTTGCGGTTTTTTCCGTTTCCTAGGGTGTTTCAGCTAACTAGGAACGGGTCGACTTCGGCAACACCGCCTCTCATCATCGCCAAGGACGGTAACCTCGACGACACCATTGTACATTCCCCTTGCAAATTGCATTGATAACCCCTAGCACATTTTGCGTAACTTGCCTACCGAGACTAGCCATTTGAGTATTGCCGGCAACGTGACTTGTGCACATTAGTGATCATACACCCCATAGCATACATACTATATCATCTTGGTATCATCATATCATCCTTTGTGTCACAAGATTGTTCCCGCATATACACAATTGCTATCTTGGTTTGTACATTGTGCAAAAGTGGCCATACAAAAAAAGAAGAAGAGAGAATAAGCTTTTAAGCAAAAGAGAGCAAAGAGCTTGTAAGCAATAGCCATAGCATCAAAATATATCATATGGTATCATACTTGATCATTTTGGATCATTGTGTGAGAAACACCGAACCATACATACATAGCATACTTGGGATAGAAAGTTTATCCATTTTGCATCTTATAGGTTGTGCACAAGTGTCGTATCCGCCTATTGAGCAATCGTGCTAGCGTCTCTCTTGAGTTGTGCAATATGAGCGTTTTCCGTGGATTCCACATTTTGTGCTCATTCCTTGGTTGCATGACCCCATTTATCTATCCGTGTGTGCGTTTCCGTGTGCCACCTATTGCTATTGGTCTACTTGTTTCACTTGCGAATTTGTGAATCTTTTTCAACATTATTGACTCTTGCTAAAATTTTGCATTAAATTTTTGTGCCACTATCCTCACCGAGCTCTACCATAAGCTTTACTTGATAGGTGTGAGTGAACAAGTCCGGTACCAATTCCACTATTCTTTCATCTCACATTGAGTGAAACGGGATACATCCTCAACTTTGGGAAAAGGTAACTTGGTATTGTTTATCTCATTTCCTACTCACCTCTACTCGAGTCTTGTGATGGATAGGCAAGGCATTTCACCTTCGGTCTACAACAACAACGACGAGTTCGATGCCACGAACAACACCAACAACGCCAAGATGCAAGCTCAAATGGAGGAGATCAAAGCCCTCATCAAGTCCTACAAGCGGTCTTCCTCATCTTCGAGAAGACGCTCAAGAGCACATGCTTCCGAGCTACCATCTCCGGCAAGATCACATCGGCAACGACACCATCACCAGCAAGAACGTGACGGTCAAGAGCTCGACACCAACAACTGCTCCACGACTTCACCATCTCCCTTGGCATCTTAGCCAAGCGACTTCAAGGCATCTTCGCCTACGGACATATGGCATCTTCGCCAACAAGAACCCCAACACTACGCTCAAGAGAAGCTCCCCAACCTCAAGTCCGTGACTTCCACGAGCTACTACGATGATGAGGACATCAATACCATTGTTACACCCACAGCCCCTACTGTTACATATACTGGACCAATTACTAGAGCTCGCGCACGCCAATTGAATTACCATGTACTTTCGTTTCTTGGTAATGATTCTAATGTTCATGAGAATATGATACTGCCTAAATTGGATACATTTGTTTTGCTTACAAATGAAGGGCCGAGCTTGGAGAAGGATGAACATTGGATCAAGAACACGCATGGAGTTGATGGCATGTGCAAGGGGATCAAGGACGGAGTTACAAGTGATGATTTCAGGACTTTGAAGCCACCATAAGGAGTGCATGAAGCCTTGGACAGAAATATACAAGATGCCACTTCATAATATTAGTCCATAGGCTATTCTAGAGTCTTTGCGTCACCTTATTATTGAGCCAGGCCCATGTAATTTCAGAAATACTTAAGTATAGGCTATTTTTAGAGTCCGTATGTGTGGGGAAACAAGAGTTAGGGTTGGTTTGGGACCCCCACCCTCAAGGGCCACGAAATTCCCTCCTCTTCCTCCATATATCAGCCCTTAGGGCGTCGTTTAGACTTTGGGTTTTGCTTAGATTAAAGTTCGCCATAGCTGCAACTTCGCGCCGTTTGTGTTCTCTGACAAGACCAAGGCGTCCTGAGAACCCCACCTTGATCAATAAAGCTTTCATCTTATATTCGCAATATCCAGATTGCAATCTCAGTTTCTTGCTTGTTCTTCGTTTGCTCGCAGGAAACAGACCCTCGTGGTCAGGTTGATCGTGCTCCGGCATGGTCAATAACCTTTCGGAGTTGGTTTAGCGATTGTGATAGAGGCAAAGGTGTCCCGTCTTTCGATGAGATGTTGGTTTGCGCTTTGGAGGAAGTCGACTTTGACGATCCGACTATTTAACGCGGCGAGGACGCCGCTACTTTAGCAATCGCTAAACCAACTCCGAGAGGTTATCGACCACGCCGAGCACGCATCAACCTGACCACGAGGGTCTGCTTTCCGCGAGCAAACGAAGAACAAGCAAGAAACTGAGATTGCAATCTGGATATTGCGAATATAAGATGAAAGCTTTATTGATCAAGGTGGGGTTCTGACGCGCTTTGTTGAACACAAACGGCACGCCAAGTTGCAGCTATGGCTAACTTTAATCTAAACAAAACCTAAAGTCTAAACGACGCCTCTAAGGGCTGTATATATGGAGGAAGAGGAGGGAATTTCGTGGCCCTTTGAGGGAGGGGTCCCAAACCAACCCTAACTCTTGTTTCCCACACATACGGACTCTAAAACAGCCTATACTTAAGTATTTCGAAATTACATGGGTCTGCCCAATAATAAGGTGACGAAAGCACCTAGAATAGCCTATGGACTAATATTATGAAGTGGCATCTTGTATATTTCTGTCCAAGGCCTCATGCTCTCATTAGGGTGGCTTCAAAGTCCCGAATCATCACTTGTAACTCCGCTTCTTGTTCCCTATGCATGCCAACATCTCCAGCTTGAACTTGCTCCAAGGTTCATCTTTCTTGTCCATGGTAGGCCCTTCATTTGTAAGCAAAACAAATGTATCCAATTTAGGCAGCATCATATTCTCATGAACATTGGAATCGTTACCAAGAAACGAAAGTACATGATAATTCAATTGGCGTGCGTGAGCTCTAGTAATTGGTCCAGTATGTATAGCAGCAGGGGCTGTGGGTGTAACAATGGTATTGATGTCCTCATCAGATTGCTAAGGCGCGACGTCCTCACACGTTCATAGTCAGATCGTCAAAGTCGATTTCCACCAAAGCGATATCCATCATCACATCGAAAGACAGGACACCTTTGCCTCTATCAAGTGGTATCAGATTTCCAGGTTGCTCGGCGAGATTTTACAGTTTTTCATAGTTTAGAACGAGTCTGTTCTTCATACCTATAGTCCACGAAAAAGCCAAAAAAAATTAGGGTTAGTTCATCCCATCCGAACCAATCTGAGCCTTTGCATAATCTTTTCTGTATTTGCTTTGTTGAATTTGCAGTTGCATCGTCGTGTCAAGTTGCTGGTCTTAGCGTCGAGTCCTTTAGAGTTTCGAGTTCTCTTCACAGGTTGTCACGTCGCCGCTGCCATATATTACGACGGCATCATCATCGCTGCTGCCATATACCACCACCGCACCAACTTCATCACCGCTGCCATATACCACCACCACATATCCGCCACCAGTCCGAGTTCCACCAGATTCATCTCCGCCACCAGTCGGAGATTCCACCAGATTCCTCTCCGCCACCAGTCCTAGTCCGAGTCCAGTAATTGTTGCTTTGTTTTGGATTTCCAGATCACGCCATACTCCAAGTCGTGACAGAGAAGGACTCCCCAACTTCCGTGTTACCCGCAGTAGAAAAATAGTTCCAAACTAAAAAAAACGAAGTGTGGAAAATTCTGGCTAGGCAGTATTTAGACCATTTGTAGACTTTTTCGAAAATATTTTGTTGCGGAGCAAAAAAAAAGAGGAAAAAAAGTGCAAAAAAAAAGAGAAAAAAAATTCAGAGTGTGCTCCTCCCTTGTTTACGCGCCGTGATTTTGTTAGTGTTCTAGGCTCGCGTCTCTAGCACGGTCTAGCCTAGGACCTGCACAGTACCGTCGTTGAGCGTTTATTCAACTTTGCATCTCTGAATTGATTATTGCTGACCCTTTTTGCTACCATATTATAAGCCTTCCCAGCTCCACATACATCTACGTCGTGCGTTTGACTCTCCCTGGCAATCGTTCTATCCAAGCTTTTGAGAGTTTTCACTACAACAGTGGCCGATCACCGCCTGCTGCTGGGTAAGAACTGGTAAGAATTTGAGATTTGCTTGACGGATTTGTGACACCCACCACCACCTCTTGTTAGTAGTCTGTAGGATCATATTCTTGTGTGTTTCTATTGCTGCTAACCATGCCAGTATCACAAGCCGATTTAGACTGACTGGGAGAATATGACGAATAAAGAACTGCATGATAAATTTCAGCAAATGATGAGTGGACAGGTGCAAGATGTGCTAAACAGATTTGAAGAGGCCATGGAGAAGATAGATGGCATGGAGAAGACGTTCGTAACAAAGCTCGATAACAAGTTTAATGAATTGCTCGCGTGTCTTCCACCACCACCACCGTCTGCACCTAACGCACCTCTACAACCACAACAACAGCAACGACTACCTCCACATCGCGAAACAGCCCTCCACCGAGCGAGCCGTGTCCCTCTTGCGCTTGGCTAAACTGTTGGTGCTGTTGCCGATACTTCTGTGGCTCCTGCTGCTGATGCGGAGGAGGATGATTATGTGGGATATTACGAGGATGAAGTTGATCAAAATCAGAACTACGTGCAACCACCAGCACCACAACCACCAGGTCGTCCACATGCAAATAATGGCAATTTTAGGGCTCCCCTTCGTGTGAGATCATGACCATCTCCCTAAACTGAAATTGAATATTCCACCATTTGAGGGTAGATATGTTCCTAATATATATCTTACTTGGGAGTTAGAAACTGAACAACGATTTACATGTTTACAATATCCTGAGGAGAGACGTGTTCCTGCTGTTTGTGCTTTCACTAGCTTTGCATGTGTTTGGTGGTACGAACATTGTCGATTATATCCTGTTCGATTACTTGGGCTGCTTTGAAAACTGCTATGCGTACTCGTTGGGTTCCACCATATTATCAACGTGAATTACTTCAAAAATTGCAGCGCTTAAGACAAGGAAAAAAATCGGTAGAAGAATATTATCAGGAATTACAAACTGGCTTGATTAGATGTGGTATTGTTGAGGAGAATGAAGCTATGCTTGCATGTTTTCTGGGTGGATTAAATAGAGAGATTCGGACCATTCTAGACTATAAGGATTATAATAATATCACTCGTTTATTCCATCTTGCTTGTAAAGCTGAACGAGAAGTGCAGGATCGACAGACATTGGCGCGCACTAACTTTTCTGCAGGTCGACCTTCATCATGGACACCACGTGCATCGTCTAATTCCACTGCACCATCATCTCCTTCAGGTGCCACCTCCAACCGTGATACAAGAAAGCAGGCACAACCACCACTATCTGCCAAGAGCACACTGCTGGCCTGCCTGCAGAGCTCTTCTTCTTCCATGGCGTCAGCAGGGCACACAAGTGATATTATTTGTCGTCGTTGTAAGGGAAGAGGACATTTCTTGAGAGAATGCAAATCTCAGCGTGTGATGATTGCTACTGAGGATGGTGGGTATGAGTCCGCTAGTGACTATGATGAGGAGACTTTGGCTCTTATTACACATGAGGAACACGGTGGAGATGATTATGATCATGAGACACAATACATGGCTGCTGAAGATGCTAACAGGTATGAGTGTTTAGTTGCTCAACGTGTTTTGAGTGTGCAGGTTACACAAGCTGAGCAAAATCAGAGTCATAATTTGTTCCATACAAAGGGAGTTGTGAAGGAACGTTCTATTCGCGTCATCATAGATGGAGGGAGCTGCAACAACTTGGCTAGCATGGATATGGTGGAGAAGCTATCTCTTACCACAAGACCACATCCACATCCTTACTACATCCAATGGTTCAACAACAGCGGCAAGGTTAAGGTAACACGTACTGTTTGTGTGCATTTTACTATCTCTACATATGCTGATTATGTTGATTGTGATGTGGTACCTATGCAAGCTTGTTCCTTATTACTTGGTAGACCATGGAAATTTGATAAAAATTCTGTACACCATGGTAGAAACAATCAGTATACTCTTATTCATAACGATAAAAATATTACTTTGCTTCCTATGACTCCTGATTCCATTTTGAAAGATGATATTAATAGAGCTAATAAAGCAAAACAGGAGAAAAATAAGAGTGAAAATCAGATTGTGGCAAAAGAATTTGAGCAAAAAATGAAGCCTAATACTAAACCATCTACTGTTGCTTCTGAAATTAAATTGAAAAGTGCATGTTTACTTGCCACCAAATCTGATATTGATGAGCTGATTCTAGCAAATCTGTTTGCTATGCTTTTGTTTGCAAAGAGGCATTATTTTCATTCGAGGACGTGCCTTCCTCTTTGCCCCTCGCTGTCACTAACATTTTGCAGGAGTTTCTTGACGTCTTCCCACAAGGCGTGCCACCGGATTACCACCTATTCGAGGGATTGAGCATCAAATTGACTTAATTCCCGGTGCATCGCTACCCAACCGTGCACCATACCGTACCAATCCAGAGGAGACGAAGGAGATTATGCGTCAAGTACAGGAGCTGCTCGACAAAGGTTATATACGCGAATCTCTTAGTCCTTGTGCTGTTCCTATTATACTAGTGCCTAAAAAGGATGGTACGTCGCGTATGTGTGTTGATTGTAGAGGAATTAATAATATTACTATTCGTTATCGTCATCCTATTCCTAGGCTAGATGATATGCTTGATGAATTGAGTGGCTCTACAATATTCTCCAAAGTTGATTTGCGTAGTGGATACCATCAAATTCGTATGAAATTGGGAGATGAATGGAAAACAGCATTTAAAACTAAGTTTGGTTTATATGAGTGGTTAGTCATGCCTTTTGGGTTAACTAATGCACCTAGTACTTTCATGAGACTAATGAACGAAGTTTTACGTGCTTTCATTGGACGATTTGTGGTAGTCTATTTTGATGATATACTGATTTATAGCAAATCTTTGGAAGAACATTTGAAACATTTACGTGCTGTTTTTAATGCTCTTCGTGATTCACGTTTGTTTGGTAACCTTGGGAAGTGCACCTTTTGCACCGACCGAGTATCTTTTCTTGGCTATGTTGTTACTCCACAGGGATTTGAAGTTGTTACTCCACAGGGTTAGTTCATCATATCCGAACCAATCTGAGCCTTCGCATAATCTTTTTAGGGTTTTTGCTTTGTTGAATTTGCGGTTGCATCGTCGTGTCAAGTTGCTGGTCTTAGAGTCTAGTCTTTTAGAGTTTCAAGTTCTGGTCATAAGTTGTCACGCCGCCGCCGCACCATCATCATCGCCTTGCCATCTACCACCATTGCTTATCCGCCACCGCTCTGAATCCGTATCCATATACCACCACCAATCCGTATCCATATACCACCACCAATCCGTATCCATATACCACCACCAATCCGTAGCCATATACCACCACCGCTACCATATACCACCACCGCTGCCATATACCACCACCATATATCCACCACCAATCCGAGTTCTTCTCATATTAGGTTTGTTTTCGAGATCCATCTAAATTCCGATTCGTGTTTCCTTGCCTGCGTAGGTTTCGGAAAAAAAAATAAAAAAGAGTCTGGAAACCACCCTCCGTTTAGGCCCAAAATTTTCCGAAAACGCACTTGTCGAAAATTTTTCTGGCTATCCTATTTTTAGGTGTTTCTAAGCGTATTGAGACAGTCGCCATTATAGAAAGTTTTTTTTGACCCGTTTCCAGTTTTTCGTCCGGCGGTCGAAAAAAAATTGGTCGAAAAAATTTCGTGCCCATCCTGTCGATTTGACACGGGAAGAGTTTTGAGACACTCGCCATTATAGTGATTTTTAAAAAAAAAAAAAAAAAAAAAGAAAGAAAAGCGAAAAAAATTCCAGTGTGCTTTTCCTTTGTTTCCGTGCAGCGCCGTGATTTTGTTAGTGTTCTAGGCTCGCGTCTCTAGCACGGTCTAGCCTAGGACTAGCACAGTACCGTCGTTGAGCGTTTATTCAACTTTGCATCTCTGAATTGATTATTGCTGACCCTTTTGCTACCATATTATAAGCCTTCCCAGCTCCACATACATCTACATCGTGCGTTTGACTCTCCACAGTAATCGCTCTATCCAAGCTTTGAGAGTTTTGACTACATCGGTTCTTGATCACCGCTTTCTTCTTTGGGTAAGAACGGTAAGAATTTGAGATTTGCTTCGACGGATTTGGACTGTCCACCACACCACCACCACCACTTCCTAGTAGTTTGTCGAATCATATTCTTGTGTGTTTCTATTGCTGCTAACCATGGCAGGATCACAAGCCATTTAGACCGACCGGGAGAACATGACAAACAAAGCGCTACATGATAAGTTTCAACAAATGATGAGTGGGCAGGTGGAAGATGTTCTAAATAGATTTGAAGAGGCCATGGAGAAGATAGATGGCATTGAGAAGGCGTTGAAACAAAGCTCGATAACAAGTTTAATGAATTGCTCGCTGCGTCTACCACCACCACCACCGGCTGCACCTAATGCACCTCTACAACAACAACAACGACTACCTCCACATCGCTGAAGCAGCCCTCCGCCGAAGCGAGCCGTGTCCCTCTTCAGCTGGCCAAGCTGCTGGTGCTGCTTTGTTGATACTACGTGGCTCCTGCGGTGATGTGGGGAGGATGATTATGTGAGAGAGTACGTGGATGAGGTTGATCAACTTCAGAACTACGTGCAACCACCGGCACCACATCCACCAAAGACCACAACCACCGGTCGTCCACATGCAAATAATGGCAATGTTAGGGCTCCCCCTCAGGTACGAGATCATGACCATCTCCCTAAATTGAAGCTGAATATTCCACCATTTGAGGGTAGATATGTTCCTGATATATATCTTACTTGGGAGTTAGAAACTGAACAACGATTTACATGTTTACAATATCCTGAGGAGAGACGTGTTCCCCCTGCTGTTTGTGCTTTCACTAGCTTTGCATGTGTTTGGTGGTCTGAACATTGTAGATTATATCCTGTTCCAGCTACTTGGGCTGCTTTGAAAACTGCTATGCGTACTCGTTGGGTTCCACCATATTATCAGCGCGAATTACTTCAAAAATTGCAGCGCTTAAGACAAGGAAAAATTCGGTAGAAGAATATTATCGGGAATTACAAACTGGCTTGATTAGATGTGGTATTGTTGAGGAGAATGAAGCTATGCTTGCACGTTTTCTAGGTGGATTAAATAGAGATATTCAGACCATTCTAGACTACAAGGATTATACTAATATCACTCGATTATTCCATCTTGCTTGTAAAGCTGAACGTGAAGTGAGGATCGGCAGCGTTGGCGCGGACTAACTTTTCTCGCAGGTCGACCTTCATCATGGACACCCGTGCATCATCTACTTCCACACGTTCTACTACACGGCACCTCAAATGGCTGCCACCTCCAACCGTGATACAAGAAAGCGAGCACAACCACCACTATCTCGCCAAGAGCGCACTTTGGGCCTACACAGAGCTCTTCTTCTTCCATGGCGTCAACAGGGCACACAAGTGATATTATTTGTCGTCGTTGTAAGGGAAGAGGACATTTTGCCGAAGAATGCCAATCTCACTGTGATGATTGCTCACGAGGATGGTGGGTATGAGTCCGCTTAGTGACTATGATGAAGAGACTTTGGCTCTTATTACACATGAAGAACATGGTGGAGATGATTACGATCATGAGACGCAATACATGGCTGCTTGAAGATACCGACGGTATGAATGTTTAGTTGCTCAACGTGTTTTGAGTGTGCAGGTTACACAAGGTGAGCAAAATCAGAGGCATAATTTGTTCCATACAAAGGGAGTTGTGAAGGAACGTTCTATTAGCGTCATCATAGATGGAGGGAGCTGCAACAACTTGGCTAGCATGGATATGGTGGAGAAGCTTTCTCTCACCACAAGACCACATCCACATCCTTACTACATCCAATGGTTCAACAACAGCGGCAAGGTTAAGGGAACACGTCTTTGTTCGTGTGTATTTTAGTATCTCTACATATGCTGATTATGTTGATTGTGATGTGGTACCTATGCAAGCATGTTCCTTATTACTTGGTAGACCATGGCAATTTGATAAAAATTCTGTACACCATGGTAGAAACAATCAGTATACTCTTGTTCACAAGGATAAAAATATTACTTTGCTTCCTATGACTCATGATTCCATTTTGAAAGATGATATTAATAGAGCTAATAAAGCAAAACAGGAGAAAAATAAGATTTAAAATCAGATTGTGGCAAAAGAATTTGAGAAACAAATGAAGCCTAATAATAAACCATCTAATGTTGCTACGAAATTAAACTGAAAAGTGCATGTTTACTTGCCACCAAATCTGATTGAGGAGCTAGATTCTAGCAAATCTGTTTGCTATGCTTTTGTGTGCAAAGAGGCATTATTTTCATTCGAGGACGTGCCTTCCTCTTTGCCCCCTGCTGTCACTAATATTTTGTAGGAGTTCACGGCGTCTTCCCACAAGGCGTGCCACGAGGATTACCACCTATTCGAGGGATTGAGCATCAAATTGACTTAATTCCCGGTGCATCGCTACCAACCGTGCACCATACCGTACCAATCCTGAGGAGACGAAGGAGATTATGCGTCAAGTACAGGAGCTGCTCGACAAAGGTTATATACGCGAATCTCTTAGTCCTTGTGCTGTTCCTATTATACTAGTGCCTAAAAAGGATGGTACGTCGCGTATGTGTGTTGATTGTAGAGGAATTAATAATATTACTATTCGTTATCGTCATCCTATTCCTAGGCTAGATGATATGCTTGATGAATTGAGTGGCTCTACAATATTCTCCAAAGTTGATTTGCGTAGTGGATACCATCAAATTCGTATGAAATTGGGAGATGAATGGAAAACAGCATTTAAAACTAAGTTTGGTTTATATGAGTGGTTAGTCATGCCTTTTGGGTTAACTAATGCACCTAGTACTTTCATGAGACTAATGAACGAAGTTTTACGTGCTTTCATTGGACGATTTGTGGTAGTCTATTTTGATGATATACTGATTTATAGCAAATCTTTGGAAGAACATTTGGAACATTTACGTGCTGTTTTTAATGCTCTACGTGATGCACGTTTGTTTGGTAACCTTGGGAAGTGCACCTTTTGCACCGACCGAGTATCTTTTCTTGGCTATGTTGTTACACCACAGGGAATTGAAGTTGATAAAGCCAAGATTGAAGCGAGTTGGTCAGCCCAAAACGGTCACACAAGTGAGGAGTTTTCTTGGACTCGCTGGTTTCTATAGGCGTTTTGTGAGAGACTTTAGCACCATTGATGCACCTCTCAATGAACTTACAAAGAAGGATGTGCCTTTTGTTTGGGGTACCGCACAGGAAGAAGCCTTCACGGTATTGAAAGATAAGTTGACACATGCTCCGTTACTCCAACTTCACGACTTTAATAAGACTTTTGAGCTTGAATGTGATGCTAGTGGAATTGGATTAGGAGGTGTGTTATTACAAGATGGCAAACCTGTTGCATACTTTTACGAAAAATTGAGTGGGCCTAGTCTGAACTATTCTACTTATGACAAAGAATTATATGCTCTTGTTAGGACTTTAGAGACATGGCAACATTATTTATGGCCCAAAGAATTTGTTATACATTCTGATCATGAATCTTTGAAACATATTAAAAGTCAAGCTAAACTGAACCGTAGACATGCTAAATGGGTTGAATTCATTGAGACTTTCCCTTATGTCATTAAACACAAGAAGGGTAAAGTAAATGTTATTCTTTGATGCTTTGTCTAAATCGCTATACTATGCTTTCACAACTTGACTTCAAAATATTTGGTTTGGAGACCATCAAAGATCAATATGTGCATGATGCTGATTTTAAAGATGTAATGCAGAATTGTAAAGAAGGAAGAACATGGAACAAGTTCGTTATTAAGGATGGTTTTGTGTTCCGTGCTAACAAGCTATGCATTCCTGCTAGCTCTGTTCGTCTTTTGTTGTTGCAGGAGGCGCATGGAGGAGGATTAATGGGACACTTTGGCGTGAAGAAGACGGAGGATATACTTGCTACACATTTCTTTTGGCCAAAGATGAGACGGGATGTTGAGCGTTTTGTTGCTCGCTGCACTACATGTCAAAAAGCTAAGTCACGACTCAATCCTCATGGTTTATATATGTCTTTCCCTGTACCTAGTGTTCCTTGGGAGGATATATCTATGGACTTTGTTTTAGGTTTACCTCGAACAAAGAAGGGAGGGATAGCATATTTGTTGTCCTGGATAGATTCTCGAAAATGGCACACTTTATACCATGTCATAAAAGCGATGATCGTTAATGTTGCTGATTTGTTCTTTCGTGAAATTATTCGCTTGCATGGTGTGCCAAATACTATTGTTTCAGATCGTGATACTAAATTTCTTAGCCACTTTTGGAGATGTTTATGGGCTAAGTTGGGGACTAAACTGCTTTTTAGTACTACTTGTCACCCCCAAACTGATGGACAAACTGAAGTAGTCAATAGAACATTGTCTACTATGCTTAGGGCTGTTTTGAAGAATAATAAGAAAATGTGGGAAGAATGCTTGCCTCATATTGAATTTGCTTATAATCGTTCGTTGCATTCTACTACTAAGATGTGCCCTTTTGAAATTGTGTATGGTTTCCTACCTCGTGCACCCATTGATTTGTTGCCTCTTCCATCTTCGGACAAGGTTAATTTTGATGCTAAACAACGTGCTGAATTGATCTTAAAAATGCATGAGTTAACTAAGGAAAACATTCAGCGAATGAATGTTAAATATAAACTTCTTTGGAGATAAGGGTAGAAAACATGTTGTCTTTGCACTGGAGATATTGTTTGTTTACATTTGCGTAAGGATAGGTTTCCTAATTTGCGCAAACCAAAGCTAATGCCACGTGCTGATGGTCCATTTAAGGTGTTAGAGAAAATAAATGATAATGCATATAAACTTGATGATGAGGACATCAATACCATTGTTACACCCACAGCCCCTGCTGCTATACATACTGGACCAATTACTAGAGCTCGCGCACGCCAACTAAATTACCAGGTACTTTCGTTTCTTGGTAATGATTCTAATGTTCATGAGAATATGATGCTGCCTAAATTGGATACATTTGTTTTGCTTACAAATGAAGGGCCTAGCTTGGAGAAGGATGAACATTGGAGCAAGAACAAGCATGGAGATGATGGCATGCTAAGGGAACAAACGGAGTTACAAGTGATGATTTGAGGGCTTTGAAGCCACCATAGCAGGTGCATGAAGCCTTGGACGAAATATACAAGATGCCACTTCATAAATTTCGTCCAGAGGCTATTCTAGGTGCTGCGTCACCTTATTATTGGGCCATGCCCATGTAATTTCGAAATACATAAGTATAGGCTATTTTTAGAGTCCGTATGTGTGGGGAAACAAGAGATAGGGTTGATTTCGGACCCCTTCACCAAGGGCCACGAAATTCCCCCCCTCTTCCTCCATATATACAGCCCTTAGGGCACCGTTTAGACTTTGGGCTTTGTTTAGATTAAAAGTTCGCCATAGCTGCAACTTCGGCGTGCCGTTTGTGTTCAACGACCGGACCAAGGCGTCACAGTAACCCCACCTTCATTAATAAAGCTTTCCTCTTATATTCGCAATATCCAGATTGCAATCTTAGTTTCTTGCTTGTTCTTCGTTTGCTCGCAGGAAACAGGTCCTCGTGGTCAGAGTTGATCGTGCTCCGGCGTGGTCAATAACCCTCGGAAGTTGGTTTAGCGATTGCTAAGGCGCGACGTCTCGCACGTTCATAGTCGGATCGTCAAGGTCGACTCCCACAGAAAAACGATAGCCACCATCTCATCGAAACATCGGGACACCTTTGCCTCTATCAAGTGGTATCAGATTTCCAGGTTGCTCGGTGAGATTTTACAGTTTTTCGTAGTTCAGGTCGAGTCTGGTCGTTGAACACAAACGAAGTACGCGAAGTTGCAGCTATGGCGAACTTTTAATCTAAACAAAACCCAAAGTCTAAACGACGCCCTAAGGGCTGTATATATGGAGAAAGAGGAGGGAATTTCGTGGCCCTTGAGGGAGGGGTCCGAAACCAACCCTAACTCTTGTTTCCCCACACATACGGACTCTAAAAACAGCCTACACTTAAGTATTTCGAAATTACATGGGCCTGGCCCAATATTAAGGTGACGCAGCACCTAGAATAGCCTATGGACGAATATTATGAAGTGGCATCTTGTATATTTCGTCCAAGGCCTCATGTTGTCATTAGGGTGGCTTCAAAGTCCCGAATCATCACTTGTAACTCCGTTTGTTCCCTTGCGCATGCCAACATCTCCATGCTTGAACTTGCTCCAAGGTTCATCTTTCTTGTCCATGGTAGGCCCTTCATTTGTAAGCAAAACAAATGTATCCAATTTAGGCAGCATCATATTCTCATGAACATTGGAATCGTTACCAAGAAACGAAAGTACCGATAATTCAATTGGCGCGGCGCGAGCTCTAGTAATTGGTCCAAGATGTATAGCAGCAGGGCTGTGGGTGTAACAATGGTATTGATGTCCTCATCATCCTCCCCTTCTTGAAATGAAGTCCTCCTCGACGGAAACTCATCTTCCTCACCCAAATAAGGCTTCAAATCTGCAATGTTAAAAGTGGGACTAACCCCAAAATCTGCAGGCAGCTCAAGTTTATATGCATTATCATTTATTTTCTCTAACACCTTAAATGGACCATCGACGCGTGGCATTAGCTTTGATTTATGCAAATTAGGAAACCTATCCTTACGCAAATGTAACCAAACAAGATCTCCGGTGCAAAGACAACATGTTTTCTACCCTTATCTCCAAAGAAGTTTATATTTAGCATTCATACGCTCAATGTTTTCCTTAGTTAACTCATGCATTTTTAAAATCAATTCAGCACGTTCTTTAGCATCAAAATTAACCTTCTCCGAAGATGGAAGAGGCAACAAATCAATAGGTGCACGAGGTAGGAAGCCATACACAATTTCAAAAGGGCACATCTTAGTAGTAGAATGCAATGAACGATTATAAGCAAATTCAATATGAGGCAAGCATTCTTCCCACATTTTCTTATTATTCTTCAAAACAGCCCTAAGCATAGTAGACAATGTTCTATTGACTTCTGCAGTTTGTCCATCAGTTTGCGGGTGACAAGTTGTACTAAAAAGCAGTTTAGTCCCCAACTTAGCCCATAAACATCTCCAAAAGTGGCTAAGAAATTTAGTATCACGATCTGAAACAATAGTATTTGGCACACCATGCAAGCGAATAATTTCACGAAAGAACAAATCAGCAACATTAACAAAGATCATCGCTTTTATGACATGGTATAAAGTGTGCCATTTTCGAGAATCTATCCACGACAACAAATATGCTATCCTCCCCTTCTTTGTTCGAGGTAAACCTAAAACAAAGTCCATAGATATATCCTCCCAAGGAACACTAGGTACAGTGCAAAGGCATATATAAACCATGAGGATTGAGTCGTGACTTAGCTTTTTGACATGTAGTGCAAATGAGCAACAAAACGCTCAACATCCCGCCTCATCTTTGGCCAAAAGAAATGTGTAGCAAGTATATCCTCCGCCTTCTTCACGCCAAAGTGTCCCATTAATCCTCCTCCATGCGCCTCCTGCAACAACAAAAGACGAACAGAGCTAGCAGGAATGCATAGCTTGTTAGCACGGAACACAAAACCATCCTTAATAACGAACTTGTTCCATGTTCTTCCTTCTTTACAATTCTGCATTACATCTTTAAAATCAGCATCATGCACATATTGATCTTTGATGGTCTCCAAACCAAATATTTTGAAGTCAAGTTGTGAAAGCATAGTATAGCGATTTAGACAAAGCATCAAGAATAACATTTTCTTTACCCTTCTTGTGTTTAATGACATAAGGGAAAGTCTCAATGAATTCAACCCATTTAGCATGTCTACGATTCAGTTTAGCTTGACTTTTAATATGTTTCAAAGATTCATGATCAGAATGTATAACAAATTCTTTGGGCCATAAATAATGTTGCCATGTCTCTAAAGTCCTAACAAGAGCATATAATTCTTTGTCATAAGTAGAATAGTTCAGACTAGGCCCACTCAATTTTTCAGAAAAGTATGCAACAGGTTTGCCATCTTGTAATAACACACCTCCTAATCCAATTCCACTAGCATCACATTCAAGCTCAAAAGTCTTATTAAAGTCAGGAAGTTGGAGTAAAGGAGCATGTGTCAACTTATCTTTCAATATCGTGGAAGGCTTCTTCGTATGCGGTACCCCAAACAAAAGGCACATCCTTCTTTGTAAGTTCATTGAGAGGTGCAGCAATGGTGCTAAAGTCTCTCACAAAGCGCCTATAGAAACCAGCGCGTCCAAGAAAACTCCTCACTTGTGTGACCGTTTTGGCTGCGGCCAACTCTCAATAGCTTCAATCTTGGCTTTATCAACTTCAATTCCCTGTGGTGTAACAACATAGCCAAGAAAAGATACTCGGTCGGTGCAAAAGGTGCACTTCCCAAGGTTATGATAGAGGCAAAGGTGTCCCGTCTTTCGATGAGATGTTGGTTTTCGCTTTGGAGGAAGTCGACTTTGACGATCCGACTACGAACGTGCGAGGACGTCGCGCCTTAGCAATCTCTAAACCAACTCCGAGAGGTTATTGACCACGCCGGAGCACGATCAACCTGACCACGAGGGTCTGTTTCCTGCGAGCAAACGAAGAACAAGCAAGAAAATGAGATTGCAATCTGGATATTGCGAATATAAGATGAAAGCTTTATTGATCAAGGTGGGGTTCTGTGACGCCTTTGTCTGGTCGTTGAACACAAACGGCACGCGAAGTTGCAGCTATGGCGAACTTTTAATCTAAACAAAACCCAAAGTCTAAACGACGCCCTAAGGGCTGTATATATGGAGGAAGAGGAGGAATTTCGTGGCCCTTGAGGGAGGGGTCCGAAACCATCCCTAACTCTTGTTTCCCCACACATACGGACTCTAAAAACAGCCTATACTTAAGTATTTCGAAATTACATGGGCCTGGCCCAATAATAAGGTGACGAGCACCTAGAATAGCCTATGGACGAATATTATGAAGTAGCATCTTGTATATTTCGTCCATGGCTTCATGCACCCATTATGGTGGCTTCAAAGTCCTGAAATCATCACTTGTAACTCCGTTCTTGTTCCCCTTAGCATGGCATTATCTCCATGCTTGTTCTTGCTCCAATGTCCATCCTTCTCCAAGCTAGGGCCTTCATTTGTAAGCAAAACAAATGTATCCAATTTAGGCAGCATCATATTCTCATGAACATTAGAATCATTACCAAGAAACGAAAGTACACGATAATTTAATTGGCGTATGCGAGCTCTAGTAATTGGTCCAAAGATATGTAGCAGTAGGGGCTGTGGGTGTAACAATGGTATTGATGTCCTCATCATCCTCCCTTCTTGAAATGAAGTCGCCCTCGACGGAAGCTCATATTCCTCACCCAAATAAGGCTTCAAATCTGCAATGTTAAAAGTGGGACTAACCCCAAAATCTGCAGGTAGCTCAAGTTTATATGCATTATCATTTATTTTCTCTAACACCTTAAATGGACCATCCGACGTGGCATTAGCTTTGATTTGCGCAAACTAGGAAACCTATCCTTACGCAAATGTAACCAAACAAGATCTCCGGTGCAAAGACAACATGTTTTCTACCCTTATCTCCAAAGACGTTTATATTTAGCATTCATACGCTCAATGTTTTCCTTAGTTATCTCATGCATTTTTAAAATCAATTCAGCACGTTCTTTAGCATCAAAATTAACCTTCTCCGAAGATGGAAGAGGCAACAAATCAATAGGTGCACGAGGTAGGAAGCCATACACAATTTCAAAAGGGCACATCTTAGTAGTAGAATGCAATGAACGATTATAAGCAAATTCAATATGAGGCAAGCATTCTTCCCACATTTTCTTATTATTCTTCAAAACAGCCCTAAGCATAGTAGACAATGTTCTATTGACTACTTCAGTTTGTCCATCAGTTTGGGGGTGACAAGTAGTACTAAAAGCAGTTTAGTCCCCAACTTAGCCCATAAACATCTCCAAAAGTGGCTAAGAAATTTAGTATCACGATCTGAAACAATAGTATTTGGCACACCATGCAAGCGAATAATTTCACGAAAGAACAAATCAGCAACATTAACAAAGATCATCGCTTTTATGACATGGTATAAAGTGTGCCATTTTCGAGAATCTATCCACGACAACAAATATGCTATCCCTCCCCTTCTTTGTTCGAGGTAAACCTAAAACAAAGTCCATAGATATATCCTCCCAAGGAACACTAGGCACTGGCAAAGGCATATATAAACAATGAGGATTGAGTCGTGACTTAGCTTTTTGACATGTAGTGTAGCGAGCAACAAAACGCTCAACATCCCGTCTCATCTTTGGCCAAAAGAAATGTGTAGCAAGTATATCCTCCACCTTCTTCACGCCAAAGTGTCCCATTAATCCTCCTCCATGCGCCTCCTGCAACAACAAAAGACTAACAGAGCTAGCAGGAATGCATAGCTTGTTAGCACGGAACACAAAACCATCATTAATAACGAACTTGTTCCATGTTCTTCCTTCTTTACAATTCTGCATTACATCTTTAAAATCAGCATCATGCACATATTGATCTTTGATGGTCTCCAAACCAAATATTTTGAAGTCAAGTTGTGAAAGCATAGTATATCGACGAGACAAAGCATCAGCAATAACATTTTCTTTACCCTTCTTGTGTTTAATGACATAAGGGAAAGTCTCAATGAATTCAACCCATTTAGCATGTCTACGATTCAGTTTAGCTTGACTTTTAATATGTTTCAAAGATTCATGATCAGAATGTATAACAAATTCTTTGGGCCATAAATAATGTTGCCATGTCTCTAAAGTCCTAACAAGAGCATATAATTCTTTGTCATAAGTAGAATAGATCAGACTAGGCCCACTCAATTTTTCGTAAAAGTATGCAACAGGTTTGCCATCTTGTAATAACACACCTCCTAATCCAATTCCACTAGCATCACATTCAAGCTCAAAAGTCTTATTAAAGTCAGGAAGTTGGAGTAAAGGAGCATGTGTCAACTTATCTTTCAATACCGTGAAGGCTTCTTCCCGTATGCGGTACCCCAAACAAAAGGCACATCCTTCTTTGTAAGCTCATTGAGAGGTGCAACAATGGTGCTAAAGTCTCTCACAAAACGCCTATAGAAACCAGCGAGTCCAAGAAAACTCCTCACTTGTGTGACCATTTTGGGCTGCGGCCAACTCTCAATAGCTTCAATCTTGGCTTTATCAACTTCAATTCCCTGTGGAGTAACAACATAGCCAAGAAAAGATACTCGGTCGGTGCAAAAGGTGCACTTCCCAAGGTTACCAAACAAACGTGCATCACGTAGAGCATTAAAAACAGCACGTAAATGTTCCAAATGTTCTTCCAAAGATTTGCTATAAATCAGTATATCATCAAAGTAAACTACCACAAATCGTCCAATGAAAGCACGTAAAACTTCGCTCATTAATCTCATGAAAGTACTAGGTGCATTAGTTAACCCAAAAGGCATGACTAACCACTCATATAATCCAAACTTAGTTTTAAATGCTGTTTTCCATTCATCTCCCAATTTCATACGAATTTGATGGTATCCACTACGCAAATCAACTTTGGAGAATATTGTAGAGCCACTCAATTCATCAAGCATATCATCTAGCCTAGGAATAGGATGACGATAACGAATAGTAATATTATTAATGCCTCTACAATCAACACACATACGCCGACGTACCATCCTTTTTAGGCACTAGTATAATAGGAACAGCACAAGGACTAAGAGATTCGCCAGATATAACCTTTGTCGAGCAGCTCCTGTACTTGACGATAATCTCCTTCGTCTCCTCCGGATTGGTACGCTGTGGTGCACGGTTGGGTAGCGATGCACCGGGAATTAAGTCAATTTGATGCTCAATCCCTCGAATAGGTGGTAATCCCGGTGGCACGTCTTGTGGGAAAACGTCAGCGAACTCCTGCAAAATGTTAGGGACTCTAGGGGGCAAAGAGGAAGGCACGTCCTCGAATGAAAATAATGCCTCTTTGCACACAAAAGCATAGCAAACAGATTTGCTAGAATCTAGCTCATCAATATCAGATTTGGTGGCAAGTAAACATGCACTTTTCAGTTTAATTTCAGAAGCAACATTAGATGGTTTATTATTAGGCTTCATTTGTTGCTCAAATTCTTTTGCCACAATCTGATTTTCACTCTTATTTTTCTCCTGTTTTGCTTTATTAGCTCTATTAATATCATCTTTCAAAATTGAATCAGAGTCATAGGAAGCAAAGTAATATTTTTATCCTTGTGAACAAGAGTATACTGATTGTTTCTACCATGGTGTACAGAATTTTTATCAAATTGCCATGGTCTACCAAGTAATAAGGAACATGCTTGCATAGGTACCACATCACAATCAACATAATCAGCATATGTAGAGATACTAAAATACACACGAACAGTACGTGTTACCTTAACCTTGCCGCTGTTGTTGAACCATTGGATGTACTAAGGATGTGGATGTGGTCTTGTGGTGAGAGAAAGCTTCTCCACCATATCCATGCTAGCCAAGTTGTTGCAGCTCCCTCCATCTATGATGACGCTTGAATAGAACGTTCCTTCACAACTCCCTTTGTATGGAACAAGTTATGCCTCTGATTTTGCTCAGCTTGTGTAACCTGCACACTCAAAACACGTTGAGCAACTAAACATTCATACCTGTCAGCATCTTCAGCAGCCATGTATAGCGTCTCATGATCAAAATCCTCTCCATCGTGTTCTTCATGCGTAATAAGAGCCAAAGTCTCTTCATCATAGTCACTAGCTGACTCATACCCACCATCCTCAGTAGCAATCATCACATGCTGAGATTGGCATTCTCTCGCAAAGTGTCCTCTTCCCTTACAACGACGACAAATAATATCACTTGTGTGTCCTGTTGACGCCATGGAAGAAGAAGAGCTCTGTGTAGGCCCGGCAGTGTGCTCTTGGCAGATAGTGGTGGTTGTGCCTACTTTCTTGTATCACGGTTGGAGGTGGCAGCCGACGGAGGTGCCGATGTAGTAGAACGTGTGGAAGTAGATGATGCACGTGATGTCCATGATGAAGGTCGACCTGCAGAAAAGTTAGTCCGCGCCAACGCCTGCCGATCCTCAAGACTTCACGCTCAGCTTTACAAGCAAGATGGAATAATCGAGTGATATTAGTATAATCCTTGTAGTCTAGAATGGTCTGAATATCTCTATTTAATCCACCCGTAAAACGTGCAAGCATAGCTTCATTCTCCTCAACAATACCACATCTAATCAAGCCAGTTTGTAATTCCTGATAATATTCTTCTACGAATTTTTTCCTTGTCTTAAGCGCTGCAATTTTTGAAGTAATCCACGTTGATAATATGGTGGAACCCAACGAGTACGCATAGCAGTTTTCAAAGCAGTCCAAGTAGCTGGAACAGGATATAATCTACAATGTTCAGACCACCAAACACATGCAAAGCTAGTGAAAGCACAAACAGCAGCGGGAACACGTCTCTCCTCAGGATATTGTAAACATGTAAATCGTTGTTCAGTTTCTAACTCCCAAGTAAGATATAAAGGAGGTCTAAAACAGCCATTAAATGGTGGTATAGAAACATGAACCTGATCATGTGCATTTGGATGTTTGTGCACCTCTCGTGACGGTTGTGGTATTTGCATAGGTGGTGGCATGTCTCCCGCGATCGACAAAGCCCATGAATTGACTTCGATCCTGTCATGATTAGTAGAACAAGAAACAAAATCCAAAAATAATGTTTCTATAACTACTAGGATGTGGTGGTAAAACGCTCACAAGAAAGCAAATATCAATGTCTTACAAGTTCTTACCATGCAGGCGGTGTGACAGCAACCAAAGAAAGTGTCAAGTAACTCAAGATTGTGTAAAGAGATTGCGGGGGAGCCGACGATACACGGTGTAGAAATATGTGGAGCTGGGTTGGCTATATATGGTAGCAAAAGATTAGCAATAATCAATTCAAAGATGCAATGTTGAATAAACGCTCAACGACGCAGATCTTGTCGGGTCCTAGGCTAGACCGGACTAGAGACGCGAGCCTAGAACACTAATGAGGTCACGGCGTAGCACAACTAGCATCAATGAAGGATAATGAGTAGCTCTAGATAGCAAGATATAAGTGAAGAGCACAACGGCAGTAAAGATAATGATGAAAAACAATCGCCAAGCGGGATATACAACAACTCTCTCCAGTTTTCCTCTTGAAAAGTTTGAGCCAATTTTCTGATAAATTCTTTCAAAGAATGCTACTAACTCAAGCTTTCCAATGCAAAAAGAATCACTCAATTCCGAGTTGATATGAGGAGTCAAAGAATTCTAAAACTGGCCTGAAAAATTGGAACAAGCTGTGTTCACGAACTTCAGAGGGCAAAAAGACCTATTTAGAAGCCGATTTTGAGGTGTCAAATAATGAACAAGCTTCTGCAACTATTTAGATGCGGCTCGTTGCTAGCTTCAATTTGAGTACTCACGGAGCCAAACGGACTTCAGATGAGGAAGATACACCTGTTTTACTGAACAGGCGCAAAAACAGATTCGAATCCGAATTCAAGTACGAGATTGATTCTAGATAGATCTGATTTTTTTCTTCTCTTTTTTTTCTCACACTTTTTTTTCTTTTCTTTCTTTTTTTCTCTGACTTTTTTACTTTTTTTCTCTTTTTTCTCTTTTTTTTCTCTTTTCCAAAACAAACTAGATAAGATGCAGATTGGATCAAGCAAAGATGTGAATGACCTCAACTATGATTATGACAATGAATAGTGCATAGCACGTGGTGGAAATTGATGGATGGTATGGTGGACAGTGGAAGGGATAATGATGCAGCGGCGGCGTGACTAATGTGAACAGAACTCGAAACTCTAAAGGAACTAGACACTAAGACCAGCAACTCGACACTACGATGCAACCGATAATTCAATAATGCAAACAATGAAAAGAAAATTGCAAAGGCTTGGACTGGCTAGGACAAATGATGAATAGATCTAACTTTTCTGGTGGCATTTTCTTGGACAATAGGTAAGAAAATAAATCGAATCTAGGGACAATTGGAAATTCTCACCGAGCAACCTGAAAACCGATACCACTTGATAGAGGCGAGGGTGTCCCGATCTTCGATGAGATGATAACTATCGATTTGGTGGAGACGACTTTTGACGGTCCGACTACAAACGTGCACGACGTTGCGCCTTAGCAATCGCTAAACCAACTCCGAGAGGTTATTGACCACGCCGAGCACAATCAACTCGACCACGAAGGTCTATTCCTGCAAGCAATCGAAAAACAAGCAAGAATATGATAAAGCAATCTGAATATTGCGAGTATATATGAAGTATTGATAAAGGTGGGGATCCGTAAGCGGTCTTGGTCTGGTCGTTGGACACAAACGAAGTACACGAAGTTGCAATGGCTAACTTTTAACTAAACAAATCCCCAAGTCTAAACGATGCCCTAAGGGCTGTATATATGGAGAAAGAGGAGGGAATTTCGTGGCCCTTGAGGGAGGGGTCCGAAACCAACCCTAACTCTTGTTTCCCCACACATACGGACTCTAAAAACAGCCTACACTTAAGTATTTCGAAATTACATGGGCCTGGCCCAATAATAAGGTGACGCAGCACCTAGAATAGCCTATGGACGAATATTATGAAGTGGCATCTTGTATATTTCGTCCAAGGCCTCATGCTCTCATTAGGGTGGCTTCAAAGTCCCGGAATCATCACTTGTAACTCCGTTCTTGTTCCCCTTGCATGCCAACATCTCCATGCTTGAACTTGCTCCAAGGTTCATCTTTCTTGTCCATGGTAGGCCCTTCATTTGTAAGCAAAACAAATGTATCCAATTTAGGCAGCATCATATTCTCATAAACATTGGAATCGTTACCAAGAAACGAAAGTACCTGATAATTCAATTGGCGTGCGCGAGCTCTAGTAATTGGTCCAGTATGTATAGCAGCAGGGGCTGTGGGTGTAACAATGGTATTGATGTCCTCATCAATTACAATAAATATGGCTTAGGGCCATCTAATAATGATAACATCGGAAGACTTGGAAGATAAGTGAGTCCATATCTCATGATAAATGCTGTCTTAGGTATGTCCTGCTCTCGAATCTTCAACTGATGGTACCCTGATCGCAAATCGATCTTGGAAAACACTTTAGCTCCTTGCAAACGATCAAACGAATCATTTATCATTGGTAGTGGGTACTTGTTCTTGATTGTTACTTCATTTAAACCACGATAGTCGACAACCATCCTTAACGATCCGTCCTTCTTCTCTACTAAAAGTACGGTGATCCCCAAGGCGAAGAACTTGGGCGTATATAACCTTTATCCAATAGCTCCTTAATCTGCTTCTTGATTTCCGCCAAATCTCGTAAGGGGATCCTGTATAGTCGCTTCGATATTGGGCCTGTGCACGGCAAAAGCTCAATCAAAACTCAATGTCTCTATCCGGGGCATTCTCGGCAACTCTTAGGAAATACATCAGGAAATCCTTCACCACTGGCACCTCTTCCTGCACAACTCACGATAAGGAATTTATTAAATGCTCTCCTCGGCTCATGCCGTGATACATACTTGATTCTCCTCCCTTCTGGTGTGGTAAGCAAAATGGACTTAGTGGCGCAATCTATGTTCCCTCCATACTTCGATAACCAATCCATGCCTAATATCACATCCAATCCTTGGGATTCCAGAATTATTAGGTCCGAGGCAAAAACATAGTGTCCAATCCTTAATGGCAGTCGGTCACACCATATACTAGCCATGTATTCTGCTCCAGGTGAGGTTACTAGCATGGGTGACCTAAGGGCTTGGGTTGGTAATTTGTACTTATCCACAAATCCCCTTGATATGTATGAATGTGATGCACCAGTATCGAAAAGAACAACTGCAGTAAATGACTTAACCAAAAACTTACCGATTACTGCATCGGGCTGATCTTCAATCTCCTCCACATCAATGTGGTTCACCTGTCCCCTATTGAAAGGGTTCGGCTTCTTTCCAGAGCTTCCATTGCCATTTCCATTCTGGCCTTCTAGACATTCGTTTGCATAATGCCCAGTCTTGCGGCACTTAAAGCAAGTGATGTGACTCAGGTCTACCTTGGATGGTGTTGACGGGTTGGTGCGGTTCTGTCCATTGCTTCCTCCATTCCCGTTTCCATTCTTGGTGCCGTTATGGTTGTGCGAATAACCACATCCATGGGTATGCTGAAATTGAACTCCTGTTTAGGGGTATAACGGGCTTCTGCTTTGGGCTGAGTTATACTTCCCTTGCCCATACTTCCTCTTGCGGTTCTCAATTTGCTGCTGCTTTCCTTCAATCATGAGGGCACGGTCTACCAACTCCTGGTAGTTATTGAAACTTGCTACCATCAACTGCATGCTTAACTCATCATTCAGTCCTTCAAGAAACTTCTCCTGCTTAGCTGCATCTATAGCAACATCATCCGGGGCATAACGTGCTAACTTACTAAAATCATCCACATACCGCCAACAGTCCTTCCTCCTTGGCGTAAGTTGCGAAACTCACGCTTCTTCATGGCCATAGCTCCTGCCGAGACATGGGCAAGGCGGAAAGCTTGTCAAACTGATCCCATGTGACAGTGTCTCTGAGGTAAGTGGCTGTAAAATTCTCCCACCATCTTTGCTTGGGTCCTTCAAGCTGGTGTGCGGCAAACTTCACCTTCTCTCCATCTGTACATCCTGCAGTGGTCAACTCCCTCCCTACCTTACGGAGCCAATCATCTGCTACTATTGGCTCGGTGCTACTGGAAAACACCGGCGGGTTCAGCCTTAAGAAACGTGTCAAGTGATCCGCAGGTGGTGGTGGCGGTGGGTTGTTGTTGTTGTTGCCTTGATTCTGTACCAATGTTTGGATCAAAGTGTTCTGTTGCTAAATCAACTGGGTGATCTCTGGCGGGAAAACAAACCCGGGGTTGCGTCTCGGAGGCATCTGATGGGTTTAGAGAAGATGAGAAATAAGAATAGAGTGAGGTCTAAGGAGAAACACTACCCAAAAGTATATGAGCAAATGCACACAAAATCACTTCATTCAATTCAAACAAAGGGCTTACAACGGTCTAACTATCGCAAAAGTGCGTGAACTAAAATGTTACATGGAGGAAATACTACTAATATGTGGGGGTCATCTATTAATTTGAACCGGTGGAAGACTCCATGATGTCTTCTCCAGCTTCGTCTTCAAAGTCGGGTTCACTTGGATCCGAATCGGTGTCGTCGATGTTGATGTAGTTGCTCGGGCAGTCGACGTACTTGTCTTCATTCTTGAGCGCCAATTTCTTCTTGAGTTCTTCAATCTCATACTTAAGATCGTTATTGTGCCTTGCTAAAGCTACGATCTCGTCCATGTAGTCCTTACGTGTAGACTTTAGTTCTTCTTCAAGTTCGATGATCCTTCCCTTCGCATCCTTTAATTCGATCATATCATTGCACATCTGGTTCTTCTGGCGTCGAATGTGCTGGTTTAACTCCTGGATGAAAGCTGCAATGGATCTATCCTTCTTGGTGCTGACTATCTCCCATTGTTCATCTCGGCGTCCACAAATCTGATAGATGGTGTCCTTGAGGTCTTCTTGGTAAACTTCTCCAATGCGTCCCATGGTGATATGAGCTGCCATGCTCTTTCCCAGACTCGTGTTGGTGCTGAAAACACTATCTATAGGCTTGGTGATTGGGGCGAATGTCCTTCCCGGAACGTGATCTTGAATCTTCCAGCGCTCCTCTTCAGGCAGAGTGGCTTTGAAAGTCTCAGTGAAGCTTGGTAGTCCAATGTTCAGGTACTTGGTGACTTCCTTCAAGTGAAATCCAAAAGGTGTGCCTTCATCTGGTTGGGCGTACTTGATCTTGGCGTCCTTCATCCTAAAAGAGTAGAAAAGATGAGGAGTTAGAAAATGAGAAGAGAGTAGTGATCTATGGCTTTAACTTAGTGGTCGTGTCCCTACAGTCGTGTGCTCGATACCATCTTGTAGCGACCCAACCCGAATGGATCAAGTCTCGTGCTCGGTGTCATCCTCGGATCAAGAATCTCGACACCACACAAGATTTCAAGGATTTATAACAGAGTAGCAATCACACACTTATTACATCATGGTCCAAAGGAGGACTTATTACAATAAATATGGCTTAAGGCCATCTAATAATGATAACAACGGAAGACTTGGAAGATAAGTGAGTCCATCAACTCCATCGGCATCACTGAGTATAGAACCACGACCTAAAGCACCTTACTCGTCGTTCAAAAAGTCTGCAACATGAAAGTTGCAGCCAAACGGGTCAAAGACATGGAATATGCCGGCAATGTAACACATCGAGAGTAATGAAGGAATAAGCCTATACTACATGCATATATGGCTGGTGGAAAAGCTCTCTGATTACAGTTTTGCATAAAGCCAGTTTTTCCCTACTGCAAAGGAATAAATTTATTTAACTATCATGGTGGTTGTTAAACATTGAGAATGGTTGACAGCACCCTCAATCCCAATTAAAAGTACTCATTAAAAACCCAACAATATTAATTAGAGTAACATGTTGAGATTCACATGATATTCAAGTACTAGATACTCAAGATGTCCATAACCGGGGACACGGCTAATCATGATTATTTGTACACTCTGCAGAGGTTTGCGCACTTTTCCCACAAGACTCGATCGCCTCCGTTTGGTTTCTCGCACTACATGGTGTTTGAGAGACGGATGACCGAGACATAGTCTTTCAGAAGCGCTAGCACCTTACTTGTGGGTAGACCGTACCAACCTACAACCCCTACATCTGCTAGTCTACCCGTAAGAGTTCGCACAACTTACTCAACTATGCCAGAGCCCATAATGGCTTGTGGCTGCACACGGAAGTTACTAGCATGAATGATCTTATGATCCCTTTGGTCCTGGGTGGCGGTCCGAAGAAAAACAGGCAAGTCCTGATGAGGACATCAATACCATTGTTACACCCACAGCCCCTACTGCTACATATACTGGACCAATTACTAGAGCTCGCGCACGCCAATTAAATTATCAGGTACTTTCGTTTCTTGGTAATGATTCTAATGTTCATGAGAATATGATGCTGCCTAAATTGGATACATTTGTTTTGCTTACAAATGAAGGCCCTAGCTTGGAGAAGGATGGACATTGGAGTAAGAAAGAGCATGGAGATAATGCCATGCTAAGGGGAACAAGAACGGAGTTACAAGTGATGATTTCAGGACTTTGAAGCCACCATAATGGGTGCATGAAGCCTTGGACGAAATATACAAGATGCCACTTCATAATATTCGTCCATAGGCTATTCTAGGTGCTGCGTCACCTTATTATTGGGCCAGGCCCATGTAATTTCGAAATACTTAAGTAGAGGCTGTTTTTAGAGTCCGTATGTGTGGGGAAACAAGAGTTAGGGATGGTTTCGGACCCCTCCCTCAAGGGCCACGAAATTCCCTCCTCTTCCTCCATATATACAGCCCTTAGGGCGTCGTTTAGACTTTGGGTTTTGTTTAGATTAAAAGTTCGCCATAGCTGCAACTTCGCGTGATTTCGCTTTGTGTTCAACGACTGGACAAAGGCGCCACAGAACCCCACCTTGATCAATAAAGCTTTCATCTTATATTCGCAATATCCAGATTGCAATCTCAGTTTCTTGCTTGTTCTTCGTTTGCTCGCAGGAAACAGGCCCTCGTGGTCAGGTTGATCGTGCTCGGCGTGGTCAATAACCCTCGGAAGTTGGTTTAGCGATTGCTAAGTATGACGTCTCGCACGCTCGTAGTCGGATCGTCAAGGTCGACTCCCACGTAAACGATAGCCACCATCTCATCGAAACATCGGGACACCTTTGCTTCTATCAAGTGGTATCAGATTTTCAGGTTGCTCGGTGAGATTTTACAGTTTTCCGTAGTTTAGATCGAGTCTGTTCTTCATACCTATAGTCCACGAAAAAGCCACAAAAAAAAAAATTAGGGTTAGTTCATCATATCCGAACCAATCTGAGCCTTTGCATAATCTTTTTAGGGTTTTGCTTTGTTGAATTTGCGGTTACATCGTCGCTGCCTAGTTGCGGGTCTTAGCGTCTAGTCTTTTAGAGTTTCGAGTTACGGTCATAAGTTGTCACGCCGCCACCGCACCATCATCATCGCCTCGCCACCTACCATCACCGCTCCGAATCCATATCCATATACCACCACCAATCCGTGTCCATATAACACCACCGATCCATATCCATATACTACCACCGATGCCATATACCACCACCATATATCCACCACCAATCCGAGTTCCTCTCATATTAGGTTTGTTTTCGAGATCCATCTAGTTTCCGATTCGTGTTTCCTTGCCGGAGTAGGTTTCGGAAAAAAAAAAAGTTTAGGCCCAAAATTTTCCGGAAACCACCCTCCGTTTAGGCCCAAAATTTTCCGAAAACGCACTTGTCGAAAAAATTTCTGGCTATCCTGTTTTTAAGTGTTTCTAAGTGTATTGAGACAGTCGCCGTTATAGAAAGTTTTTTGACCCGTTTCAGTTTTTGGGTCCGGGCATTCGGAAAAAAAAAAAAAAATTGGTCGAAAAAATTTTTCGTGCCCATCCTGTCAGTTTGACCTCGGAAGAGTTTTGAGACACTCGCCATTATAGTGATTTTTCGCAAAAAAAAAAAAAAGAGCAGCGCAAAAAAAAAGCAGCTCAAAAAAAAAAGTGCGAAAAAAAAATCCAGAGTGTGCTTTTCCCTTGTTTACGTGCAGCGCCGTGATTTTGTTAGTGTTCTAGGCTCGCGTCTCTAGCACGGTCTAGCCTAGGACCAGCACAGTACCGTCGTTGAGCGTTTATTCAACTTTGCATCTCTGAATTGATTATTGCTGACCCTTTTTGCTACCATATTATAAGCCTTCCCAGCTCCACATACATCTACATCGTGCGTTTGACTCTCCCTGGTAATCGCTCTATCCAAGCTTTGAGAGTTTTGACTACATCGGTTGCCGTCACCGCTTTCGCTGGGTAAGAACTGGTAAGAATTTGAGATTTGTTTGACGGATTTGTGACTGTCCACCACACAACCACCACCACTTCCTAGTAGTCTGTCGAATCATATTCTTGTGTGTTTCTATTGTCGCTAACCATGGCAGGATCACAAGCCATTTAGACTGACTGGGAGAACATGACAAACAAAGCGCTACATGATAAGTTTCAACAAATGATGAGTGGGCAGGTGGACGATGTGCTAAATAGATTTGAAGAGGCCATGGAGAAGATAGATGGCATTGAGAAGGCGTTCGAAACAAAGCTCGATACCGAAGTTTAATGAATTGCTCGCGTCTACCACCACCACCACCGGCGGCACCTAACGCACCTCTACTACAACAACAAGGACTACCTCCACATCGCGAAACAGCCCTCCGCCGAAGCTTCCCGTGTCCCTCTTCACCGCCAAGCTGCTTTGGTGCTGCTGTTGATACTTCTGTGGCTCCTGCTGCTGCGGTGGGGAGGATGATTATGTGAGAGATTACGAGGATGAGGTTGATCAACATCGAACTACGTGCAACCACCGGCACCACAACCACCGTGTCGTCCACATGCAAATAATGGCGATGTTCGGGCTCCCCTTCAGTGCGAGATCATGACCATCTCCCTAAACTGAAATTGAATATTCCACCATTTGAGGGTAGATATGTTCACGATATATATCTTACTTGGGAGTTAGAAACTGAACAACGATTTACATGTTTACAATATCACGAGGAGAGACGTGTTCACCGCTGTTTGTGCTTTCACTAGCTTTGCATGTGTTTGGTGGTGCGAACATTGTAGATTATATCCTGTTCCAGCTACTTGGGCTGCTTTGAAAACTGCTATGCGTGCTCGTTGGGTTCCACCATATTATCAACGTGAATTACTTCAAAAATTGCAGCGCTTAAGACAAGGAAAAAATTCGGTAGAAGAATATTATCGGAAATTACAAACTGGCTTGATTAGATGTGGTATTGTTGAGGAGAATGAAGCTATGCTTGCACGTTTTACGGGTGGATTAAATAGAGAGATTCAGACCATTCTAGACTACAAGGATTATAATAATATCACTCGATTATTCCATCTTGCTTGTAAAGCTGAGCGTGAAGTGCAGGATCGACAGCGTTGGCGCGAACTAACTTTTCTGCAGGTCGACCTTCATCATGGACACCACGTGCATCATCTACTTCCACACGTTCTACTACACCGGCACCTCCGCTGCCACCTCCAACCGTGATACAAGAAAAGTGCACAACCACCACTATCTCGCCAAGAGCACCCGCTGGGCCTACACAGAGCTCTTCTTCTTCCATGGCGTCAACAGGGCACACAAGTGATATTATTTGTCGTCGTTGTAAGGGAAGAGGACATTTTGCGAGAGAATGCCAATCTCAGCGTGTGATGATTGCTACTGAGGATGGTGGGTATGAGTCCGCTAGTGACTATGATGAAGAGACTTTGGCTCTTATTACACATGAAGAACACGGTGGAGATGATTACGATCATGACACGCAATACATGGCTCTTGAAGATGCCGACAGTATGAATGTTTAGTTGCTCAACGTGTTTTGAGTGTGCAGGTTACACAAGTTGAGCAAAATCAGAGACATAACTTGTTCCATACAAAGGGAGTTGTGAAGGAACGTTCTATTCAGCGTCATCATAGATGGAGGGAGCTGCAACAACTTGGCTAGCATGGATATGGTGGAGAAGCTTTCTCTCACCACAAGACCACATCCACATCCTTACTACATCCAATGGTTCAACAACAGCGGCAAGGTTAAGGTAACACGTACTGTTCGTGTGTATTTTAGTATTTCTACATATGCTGATTATGTTGATTGTGATGTGGTACCTATGCAAGCATGTTCCTTATTACTTGGTAGACCATGGCAATTTGATAAAAATTCTGTACACCATGGTAGAAACAATCAGTATACTCTTGTTCACAAGGATAAAATATTACTTTGCTTCCTATGACTCCTGATTCCATTTTGAAAGATGATATTAATAGAGCTAATAAAGCAAAACAGGAGAAAAATAAGAGTGAAAATCAGATTGTGGCGAAAGAATTTGAGCAACAAATGAAGCCTAATAATAAACCATCTAATGTTGCTTCTAAAATTAAACTGAAAAGTGCATGTTTATTTGCCACCAAATCTGATATTGATGAGCTAGATTCTAGCAAATCTGTTTGCTATGCTTTTGTGTGCAAAGAGGCATTATTTTAATTCGAGGACGTGCCTTCCTCTTTGCCCCCTGCTGTCACTAACATTTTGCAGGAGTTCGCTGACGTTTTCCCACAAGACGTGCCACCGGGATTACCACCTATTCGAGGGATTGAGCATCAAATTGACTTAATTCCCGGTGCATCGCTACCCAACCGCGCACCATACCGTACCAATCCAGAGGAGACGAAGGAGATTATGCGTCAAGTACAGGAGCTGCTCGACAAAGGTTATATACGCGAATCTCTTAGTCCTTGTGCTGTTCCTATTATACTAGTGCCTAAAAAGGATGGTACGTCGGCGTATGTGTGTTGATTGTAGAGGCATTAATAATATTACTATTCGTTATCGTCATCCTATTCCTAGGCTAGATGATATGCTTGATGAATTGAGTGGCTCTACAATATTCTCCAAAGTTGATTTGCGTAGTGGATACCATCAAATTCGTATGAAATTGGGAGATGAATGGAAAACAGCATTTAAAACTAAGTTTGGATTATATGAGTGGTTAGTCATGCCTTTTGGGTTAACTAATGCACCTAGTACTTTCATGAGATTAATGAACGAAGTTTTACGTGCTTTCATTGGACGATTTGTGGTAGTTTACTTTGATGATATACTGATTTATAGCAAATCTTTGGAAGAACATTTGGAACATTTACGTGCTGTTTTTAATGCTCTACGTGATGCACGTTTGTTTGGTAACCTTGGGAAGTGCACCTTTTGCACCGACCGAGTATCTTTTCTTGGCTATGTTGTTACTCCACAGGGAATTGAAGTTGATAAAGCCAAGATTGAAGCTATTGAGAGTTGGCGCAGCCCAAAACGGTCACACAAGTGAGGAGTTTTCTTGGACTCGCTGGATTCTCTAGGCGTTTTGAGAGAGACCTTCGCACCATCGCTGCACCTCTCAATGAGCTTACAAAGAAGGATGTGCCTTTTGTTTGGGGTACCGCACAGGAAGAAGCCTTCACGGTATTGAAAGATAAGTTGACACATGCTCCTTTACTCCAACTTCCGGACTTTAATAAGACTTTTGAGCTTGAATGTGATGCTAGTGGAATTGGATTAGGAGGTGTGTTATTACAAGATGGCAAACCTGTTGCATACTTTTCTGAAAAATTGAGTGGGCCTAGTCTGAACTATTCTACTTATGACAAAGAATTATATGCTCTTGTTCGGACTTTAGAGACATGGCAACATTATTTATGGCCCAAAGAATTTGTTATACATTCTGATCATGAATCTTTGAAACATATTAAAAGTCAAGCTAAACTGAATCGTAGACATGCTAAATGGGTTGAATTCATTGAGACTTTCCCTTATGTCATTAAACACAAGAAGGGTAAAGAAAATGTTATTGCTGATGCTTTGTCTCGTCGATATACTATGCTTTCACAACTTGACTTCAAAATATTTGGTTTGGAGACCATCAAAGATCAATATGTGCATGATGCTGATTTTAAAGATGTAATGCAGAATTGTAAAGAAGGAAGAACATGGAACAAGTTCGTTATTAATGATGGTTTTGTGTTCCGTGCTAACAAGCTATGCATTCCTGCTAGCTCTGTTCGTCTTTTGTTGTTGCAGGAGGCGCATGGAGGAGGACTAATGGGACACTTTGGCGTGAAGAAGACGGAGGATATACTTGCTACACATTTCTTTTGGCCAAAGATGAGACGGGATGTTGAGCGTTTTGTTGCTCACTGCACTACATGTCAAAAAGCTAAGTCACGACTCAATCCTCATGGTCTATATATGCCTTTGCCAGTGCCTAGTGTTCCTTGGGAGGATATATCTATGGACTTTGTTTTAGGTTTACCTCGAACAAAGAAGGAGGGATAGCATATTTGTTGTCGTGGATAGATTCTCGAAAATGGCACACTTTATACCATGTCATAAAAGCGATGATCTCGTTAATGTTCTTGATTTGTTCTTTCGTGAAATTATTCGCTTGCATGGTGTGCCAAATACTATTGTTTCAGATCGTGATACTAAATTTCTTAGCCACTTTTGGAGATGTTTATGGGCTAAGTTGGGGACTAAACTGCTTTTTAGTACTACTTGTCACCCCCAAACTGATGGACAAACTGAAGTAGTCAATAGAACATTGTCTACTATGCTTAGGGCTGTTTTGAAGAATAATAAGAAAATGTGGGAAGAATGCTTGCCTCATATTGAATTTGCTTATAATCGTTCATTGCATTCTACTACTAAGATGTGCCCTTTTGAAATTGTGTATGGCTTCCTACCTCGTGCACCTATTGATTTGTTGCCTCTTCCATCTTCGGAGAAGGTTAATTTTGATGCTAAAGAACGTATGAATTGATTTTAAAAATGCATGAGATAACTAAGGAAAACATTGAGCGTATGAATGCTAAATATAAACGTCTTTGGAGATAAGGGTAGAAAACATGTTGTCTTTGCACTGGAGATCTTGTTTGGTTACATTTGCGTAAGGATAGGTTTCCTAGTTTGCGCAAATCAAAGCTAATGCCACGTGCTGATGGTCCATTTAAGGTGTTAGAGAAAATAAATGATAATGCATATAAACTTGAGCTACCTGCAGATTTTTGGGTTAGTCCCACTTTTAACATTGCAGATTTGAAGCTTTATTTGGGTGAGGAATATGAGCTTCCGTCGAGGACGACTTCATTTCAAGAAGGGGAGGATGATGAGGACATCAATACCATTGTTACACCCACAGCCCTCATCGCTACATATCTTGGACCAATTACTAGAGCTCAAGACGCCAATTAAATTATCGTACTTTCGCTTTCTTGGTAATGATTCTAATGTTCATGAGAATATGATGCTTGCCTAAATTGGATACATTTGTTTTGCTTACAAATGAAGGCCCTAGCTTGGAGAAGGATGGACATTGGAGCAAGAAAGAGCATGGAGATAATGCCATGCTAAGGGGAACAAGAACGGAGTTACAAGTGATGATTTCAGGACTTTGAAGCCACCATAATGGGTGCATGAAGCCTTGGACGAAATATACAAGATGCCACTTCATAATATTCGTCCATAGGCTATTCTAGGTGCTGCGTCACACCTTATTATTGGGCCAGGCCCATGTAATTTCGAAATACTTAAGTATAGGCTATTTTTAGAGTCCGTATGTGTGGGGAAACAAGGGTTAGGGATGGTTTGGGACCCTCCCTCAAGGGCCACGAAATTCCTCCTCTTCCTCCATATATACAGCCCTTAGGGCGTCGTTTAGACTTTGGGTTTTGTTTAGATTAAAAGTTCGCCATAGCTGCAACTTCGCGTTTCGCTTGTGTTCAACGACCGGACAAAGGCGTCCACAGAACCCCACCTTGATCAATAAAGCTTTCATCTTATATTCGCAATATCCAGATTGCAATCTCGCTTTCTTGCTTGTTCTTCGTTTGCTCGCAGGAAACAGGCCCTCGTGGTCGAGTTGATCGTGCTCGGCGTGGTCAATAACCCTCGGAAGTTGGTTTAGCGATTGCTAAGGCGCGACGTCTCGCACGTTCGTAGTCGGATCGTCAAGGTCGACTCCCACAGAAACGATAGCCACCATCTCATCGAAACATCGGGACACCTTTGCTTCTATCAAGTCCTGATAGAAACCAGGTGCCTCAATCCACCCAGATGTGTGTTTAAGTTGCCACCTTAAATAAACCATTAATTTAACAATCTCACATCTGTCATGGATACACTCACCCAATCCACGTCTACTAGCATAGCATGGCATAATAAGCAAACGTATAAGTAACTCCCAAGGGTTCGATAAGTAAAACAGGTAATGGGTACTACCTCAATCTACTTCCCATCCCACAATTTAATTTGATCCTAATCATGCAAGTGTCTGAGGATTGATCTAATGCATAAAAACTGGGTAGTAGAAAAGGTATGATCAAGTGTTACTTGCCTTGTCGATGATCCATGAAACCTAGAGATTCAAATAACAAGCGCCCAAGACCGGGTGATCTATCGCAGGACAAACAACAAGCATATAATAAGTACTCATCTAATGCACAGGTAAATCTCGAATAAAAGATCTAACCAGAAAGTTCAACTTAAGAACCACTGGTTGCAACAAGAATCGAATCAAATAAAGCAACGAAAGTCAAACGACGAAAGAAAACAACTCGGTTCTAGCAAGTTGAAACTAGGTCAAATTTTACAGTAGCAAAACTTTGTTTAAGTTGATTAGTCGGAACGGTGGTTTCGAAACGAAACTCCAGGCGCTTGAATCACCTGATTCCGTTAAACGAGCGAGAAGATAAACTAGAACGAAGATCGGATCTGAAATCGAGATCGAAAAAATAGCGGAATAAATCCGTTAAAGAAAAACGTCGAACGGTTAAGCGAACGGACGTTCGTTAACGAGAATAACCGGTGATCACGTTCGTTAAGACGAACGGTCCGGCGAACGCTCGCTAAACAACAAAACCGAAAAAATAAAACCGATCTAGGGTTTTTTTAAAAAAACCGAATAACGGAAAAGACAACTGGAACGGTTTTTATAAAAAAACCGAACCGAGGGGAGGGTGGCGCCGCGCGGCTACCTCGACGAGGTGGGGCTCCGGCGGGGCGGCAGCTAGGCGGCGGGCGATTAAGGCCACGGCGGCGGCGGTGGCACTGCCGGGCGGCGGCAATGACTATGGGGCGGCGGCTATGGGTGGCGACGGCTATGGGCGGGCGGCTATGGGGAGGCGGCGGCATTGGTCGGGAGGAGAGGGGTGAGGGGTATATAAAGGGGGAGTAGCTTGGGGAGGGGCAAGCAAGGGGAGGAGGAGGAGGAGGAGTCCTCCTCGGACTCGGCCGGCGGACAGCCATGAGCGAAGGCCTTGAGGGAGAGGGCGGCGGTTGCTCGGCTGGGCCCTTGGTCAGGCGATGCTATAATTTTTTTTAAAACAAATCACACGCAGAAAAACGAATAAAATAAAATCTAAACGAACTCCAAAATTTCCAAAGTAAATTATTCCCGACTCCTAAAAATGAGTCGAACAAAATGAACTTTAACTCGGAGCCTAAAATGCAATTTTTAAAACACGCATTTTTCCCTAAGGAAAATAAAAACGTCAAACTCCAAAATAAAAATCTTATTTGATTTTTTTTATAAATCTTCATTATTTCTTTATTTTGGGAAAGTCATTTTATTCCCTCTCTCAAATTTTGATAGTAGAAATAATTGAAGATAAATAAATAAAATCAAATGATCCTATTTTCAAAATTTGAGAAAACTCAAATATGAAAATAACGAAATCTCCAACTCTCTCCGAGGGTCCTTGAGTTGCGTGAATTTCTAGGATCAACAAAATGCAAGAAAATATGATATGCATGATGACTTAATGTATAACATTCCAAATTGAAAATTTGGGATGTTACAAACCTACCCCCCTTAAGATGAATCTCGCCCTCGAGATTCGGGTTGGCTAGAGAATAGGTGAGGGTGATCCTTGAGCAAATCTTCTTCTCTTTCCCAGGTGGCTTCATCCTCAGTGTGGTGGCTCCACTAAACCTTGCAAAACTTGATAACCTTGTCATGAGTAACTCTGCTAGCATAATCGAGAATCTTGACCGGTTTCTCCTCATATGTCAAATCATCCTTCAATGAATCGCTTGGTGGCAATTTGTATCTCTTAACGGTACTTCCGCCATCTCGGCGTGACATTTCTTCAAGCGAGAAACATGGAATACATCATGAACTCCTGACAGTCCCTCTGGTAATTCCAGCTTATAAGCAACTTCTCCCATGCGTTGCAAGATCCTATACGGTCCAACAAAACGTGGTGCTAACTTTCCTTTAACTCCAAAACGCTTAACTCCTCGAAGTGGGGATACTCTAAGATAAACTCTGTCTCCAACTTCATATACTATCGCCTTGCGTTTTGAATCCGCATAGCTTTTACATGTTCGATCGGGCTACCTTGAGCCTATCGCGAATCAACTTAACCTTCTGTTCAGACTCCTTAATCAAATCTGGTCCAAACAACTGACGGTCTCCAGCTGGCTTGGTAACTGTTGTCCTGCACCTCCTGCACCTCCTTCCGTACAAAGCCTCGAAAGGTGCCATTTTCAAGCTGGCTTGGTAACTGTTGTTATAAGAAAACTCTACGTACGGCAAGTTACCATCCCAACTAGATCCATAATCTAGTGCACAAGCTCTCAGCATGTCCTCCAAAATCTGATTGACTCTCTCAGTCTGTCCATCGGTCTGTGGGTGGAAAGCTGTACTGAATTCCAGCCTGGTTCCCAATGTTTCGTGCAACTGATTCCAAAACTTTGAGGTAAATTGGGTTCCTCTATCTGATACGATACTCCTCGGAACTCCGTGTAAACACACAATTCTGGTCATGTATATCTTTGCTAACTTAGAACTGCTATAGGTAGTCTTGACTGGAATGAAATGAGCTACCTTCGTCAAGCGGTCGACTATAACCCAAATCGAGTCATAGCCCGAACGAGTCTTTGGCAAACCTGTGATGAAATCCATGCCTAGTTTATCCCACTTCCATTCGGGTATTGGCAATGGCTGCAACAATCCTGCTGGCTTCTGATGTTCTGCCTTCACCCTTTGACAAACATCACAAACTGCTACATACTCTGCAATATCTTTCTTCATTCCGGTCCACCAGAACGTATTCTTCAAATCCAAATACATCTTGGTATTTCCAGGGTGAATCGAGTAGGGTGAATCATGTGCCTCTTGCAAAATCAACTTCACGATCTACGGGTCATTTGGCACATAAACACGGTCCTCAAACCATAGGGTATCGTGCTTATCCTCACGAAATCCCTTAGCTTTTCCTTCGCTCATTTTCTCCTTTATAGAGGCTACTTCCTTATCTGCCTTTTGGCTTCTCTGATTTTGTCCATCAACGTAGACTGAATCTCCAATGCTGCTACATAGCCTCTCGGAACTATTTCCAAACATAGCTCTCGAAGGTCCTCGGCTAACTCCTTGGGTATTCCTCCCGTCATTAGTGTATTGACGTGGCTCTTACGGCTTAATGCGTCTGCTACAACGTTAGCCTTCCCGGGGTGATAATGCAATCTCATATCATAATCCTTAATAAGCTCCAACCATCTCATTTGTCTAAGGTTTAACTCCTTCTGCGTGAAAATGTACTTCAAACTCTTGTGATCCGTGTATACCTCACAATGATTTCCAATGAGGAAATGTCTCCATGTCTTCAATGCATGCACAACGGCTGCTAACTCCAAATCATGTGTGGCATAATTCAACTCATGAGGCTTAAGCTGTCGTGAAGCATCTGAAACAGCTCTTCCTTCTGCATAAGCACTGCTCCAAGTCCTCGGCGTGAAGCGTCATAATACACCCTCATAATCCTTGGTCCGATCCGCAAAATTAACACTTTGGTGAGGTAACCAATATTTTCTTCAACTCCTGAAAACTTGCCTCACAATCCTCGGTCCATATGAACTTAGTATCCTTTTTCAGCAATTCCGTCATAGGCTTTGCAATCCTTGAGAAATTCTCAATGAATCTTCGGTAGTATCCTGCGAGTCCAAGGAAACTCCGGATCTCTCTAACTGTCGTTGGTGCTTCCCATTTGGTTACGGTCTCAACCTTTGTGGGGTCAACTGCTATCCCTTCTCCGGATGTAACATGTCCAAGAAATCCAACTTCCTTTAGCCAAAACTCACATTTCTTTGAACTTGGCATATAACTGATGTTCCCTTAGTTTCTCCAAAACCAATCGCATAAATGTTCCTTATGTTCCTCTTCATTCTTCGAGAAAACCAAAATATCATCTATGAACACCACAACGAACTTATCCAAAAACTCCATAAACACTTTGTTCATCGGGTTCATGAAATAGGCAAAGCGCGTTAGTCGGTCCAAATGACATAACGGTATATTCATATGATCCATATCTCATGGTAAATGCTGTCTTAGGTATGTCCTGCTCTCGAATCTTCAACTGATGGTACCCTGATCGCAAATCGATCTTGGAAAACACTTTAGCTCCTTGCAAACGATCAAACGAATCATTTATCATTGGTAGTGGGTACTTGTTCTTGATTGTTACTTCATTTAAACCACGATAGTCGACAACCATCCTTAACGATCCGTCCTTCTTCTCTACTAAAAGTACGGGTGATCCCCAAGGCGAAGAACTTGGGCGTATATAACCTTTATCCAATAGCTCCTTAATCTGCTTCTTGATTTCCGCCAAATCCTGTGCGGGGATCCTGTATGGTCGCTTCGATATTGGGCCTGTACCTGGCAAAAGCTCAATCAAAAACTCAATGTCTCTATCCGGGGGCATTCCTGGCAACTCTTCCGGAAATACATCAGGGAAATCCTTCACCACTGGCACCTCTTCCTGCACAACTCCTGATAAGGAATTTATTCGTGCTCTCCTCGGCTCATGCCGTGATACATACTTGATTCTCCTCCCTTCTGGTGTGGTAAGCAAAATGGACTTAGTGGCGCAATCTATGTTCCCTCCATACTTCGATAACCAATCCATGCCTAATATCACATCCAATCCTTGGGATTCCAGAATTATTAGGTCCGAGGCAAAAACATAGTGTCCAATCCTTAATGGCAGTCGGTCACACCATATACTAGCCATGTATTCTGCTCCAGGTGAAGTTACTAGCATGGGTGACCTAAGGGCTTGGGTTGGTAATTTGTACTTATCCACAAATCCCCTTGATATGTATGAATGTGATGCACCAGTATCGAAAAGAACAACTGCAGTAAATGACTTAACCAAAAACTTACCGATTACTGCATCGGGCTGATCTTCAGTCTCCTCTACGTCAATGTGGTTCACATCCCCTATTGAAAGGGTTCGGCTTCTTTCCAGAGCTTCCATTGCCATTTCCATTCTGGCCTTCTAGACATTCGTTTGCATAATGCCCAGTCTTGCGGCACTTAAAGCAAGTGATGTGACTCAGGTCTACCTTGGATGGTGTTGACGGGTTGGTGCGGTTCTGTCCATTGCTTCCTCCATTCCCGTTTCCATTCTTGGTGCCGTTATGGTTGTGCGAATTACCTCCTCCATGGGTATGCTGAAATTGAACTCCTGTTTAGGGGTATAACGGGGCTTCATTGGGCTCGAGTTATACTTCCCTTGCCCATACTTCCTCTTGCGGTTCTCAATTTGCTGCTGCTTTCCTTCAATCATGAGGGCACGGTCTACCAACTCTGGTAGTTATTGAAACTTGCTACCATCAACTGCATGCTTAACTCATCATTCAGTCCTTCCGAAACTTCTCACCTTAGCTGCATCTGTAGCAACATCATCCGGGACATAACGTGCTAACTTACTAAAATCATCCACATCTTGGCCAACAGTCCTTCCTCCTTGGCGTAAGTTGCGAAACTCACGCTTCTTCATGGCCATAGCTCCGCTTTGAGACATGGGCGGCGGAAAGCTTCTTTGAAACTGATCCCATGTGACAGTGTCTACAGGGTAAGTGGCTGTAAAATTCTCCCACCATGCTGCTGCGGGTCCTTCAAGCTGGTGTGCGGCAAACTTCACCTTCTCTCCATTTGTACATCCTGCAGTGGTCAACTCCCTCCCTACCTTACGGAGCCAATCATCTGCTACTATTGGCTCGGTGCTACTGGAAAACACCGGCGGGTTCAGCCTTAAGAAACGTGTCAAGAGATCCGCAGGTGGTGGTGGCGGTGGGTTGTTGTTGTTGTTGCCTTGATTCTGTACCAATGTTTGGATCAAAGTGTTACTGCCGCTGAATCAACTGGGTGATCTCTGGCGGAAAACAAACCCGGGGTCGCGTCTCGGAGGCATCTGATGGGTTTAGAGAAGATGAGAAATAAGAATAGAGTGAGGTCTAAGGAGAAACACTACCCAAAAGTATATGAGCAAATGCACACAAAATCACTTCATTCAATTCAAACAAAGGGCTTACAACGGTCTAACTATCGCAAAAGTGCGTGAACTAAAATGTTACATGGAGGAAATACTACTAATATGTGGGGGTCATCTATTAATTTGAACCGGTGGAAGACTCCATGATGTCTTCTCCAGCTTCGTCTTCAAAGTCGGGTTCACTTGGATCCGAATCGGTGTCGTCGATGTTGATGTAGTTGCTCGGGCAGTCGACGTACTTGTCTTCATTCTTGAGCGCCAATTTCTTCTTGAGTTCTTCAATCTCATACTTAAGATCGTTATTGTGCCTTGCTAAAGCTACGATCTCATCCATGTAGTCCTTACGTGTAGACTTTAGTTCTTCTTCAAGTTCGATGATCCTTCCCTTCGCATCCTTTAATTCGATCATATCATTGCACATCTGGTTCTCCTGGCGTCGAATGTGCTGGTTTAACTCTGGATGAAAGCTGCAATGGATCTATCCTTCTTGGTCTTGACTATCTCCCATTGTTCATCTCGGCGTCCACAAATCGATAGATGGTGTCCTTGAGGTCTTCTTGGTAAACTTCTCCAATGCGTCCCATGGTGATATGAGCTGCCATGCTCTTTCCCAGACTCCAGGTTGGTGCACTGAAAACACTATCTATAGGCTTGGTGATTGGGGCGAATGTCCTTCCCGGAACGTGATCTTGAATCTTCCAGCGCTCCTCTTCAGGCAGAGTGGCTTTGAAAGTCTCAGTGAAGCTTGGTAGTCCAATGTTCGTGTACTTGGTGACTTCCTTCAAGTGAAATCCAAAAGGTGTGCCTTCATCTGGTTGGGCGTACTTGATCTTGGCGTCCTTCATCCTAAAAGAGTAGAAAAGATGAGGAGTTAGAAAATGAGAAGAGAGTAGTGATCTATGGCTTTAACTTAGTGGTCGTGTCCTACGGTCGTGTGCTCGATACCATCTCTCAGAGCGACCCAACCCGAATGGATCAAGTCTACGTGCTCAGGTGTCATCCTCGGATCAAGAATGTCGACACCACACAGTACTTGAAGGATTTATAATGAGTAGCAATCACACACTTATTACATCATGGTCCAAAGGAGGACTTATTACAATAAATATGGCTTAAGGCCATCTAATAATGATAACAGCAGAAGACTTGGAAGATAAGTGAGTCCATCAACTCCATCGGCATCACTGAGTATAGAACCACGACCTGAAGCACCTTACTAAATAAATGCGAAAAGTGCGCAACATGAAAGTTGCAGCCCAAACGGGTCACACATGGAATATCCGGCAATGTAACACATCGAGAGTAATGAAGGAATAAGCCTATACTACATGCATATATGGCTGGTGGAAAAGCTCTCTGATTCTGATTTTGCATAAAGCCAGTTTTCCCTCGCAAAGGAATAAATTTATTTAACTATCATGGTGGTTGTTAAACATTGAGAATGGTTGACAGCACCCTCAATCCCAATTAAAAGTACTCATTAAAAACCCAACAATATTAATTAGAGTAACATGTTGAGATTCACATGATATTCAAGTACTAGATACTCAAGATGTCCATAACCGGGGACACGGCTAATCATGATTATTTGTACACTCTGCAGAGGTTTGCGCACTTTTCCCCACAAGACTCGATCGCCTCCGTTTGGTTTCTCGCACTACATGGTGTTTGAGAGACGGATGACCGAGACATAGTCTTCGTAAGCGCTTAGCACCTTACTTGTGGGTAGACCGTACCAACCTACAACCCCTACATACGCTAGTCTACCCGTAAGAGTTCGCACAACTTACTCAACTATGCGAGCCCATAATGGCTTGTGGCTGCACACGGAAGTTACTAGCATGAATGATCTTATGATCCCTTTGGTCTGGGTGGCGGTCCGAAGAAAAGCAGGCAAGTCCCGATGAGGACATCAATACCATTGTTACACCCACAGCCCCTCTTGCTACATATCTTTGGACCAATTACTAGAGCTCGCGACGCCAATTAAATTATCAGGTACTTTCGTTTCTTGGTAATGATTCTAATGTTCATGAGAATATGATGCTGCCTAAATTGGATACATTTGTTTTGCTTACAAATGAAGGCCCTAGCTTGGAGAAGGATGGACATTGGAGTAAGAAAGAGCATGGAGATAATGCCATGCGCAAGGGGAACAAGAACGGAGTTACAAGTGATGATTTCAGGACTTTGAAGCCACCATAATGGGTGCATGAAGCCTTGGACGAAATATACAAGATGCCACTTCATAATATTCGTCCATAGGCTATTCTAGGTGCTGCGTCACCTTATTATTGGGCCAGGCCCATGTAATTTCGAAATACTTAAGTATAGGCTGTTTTAGAGTCCGTATGTGTGGGGAAACAAGAGTTAGGGATGGTTTCAGACCCCTCCCTCAAGGGCCACGAAATTCCCTCCTCTTCCTCCATATATACAGCCCTTAGGGCGTCGTTTAGACTTTGGGTTTTGTTTAGATTAAAAGTTCGCCATAGCTGCAACTTCGCGATTTCGCTTTGTGTTCAACGACCGGACAAAGGCGTCCACGTAACCCCACCTTGATCAATAAAGCTTTCATCTTATATTCGCAATATCCAGATTGCAATCTCAGTTTCTTGCTTGTTCTTCGTTTGCTCGCAGGAAACAGGCCCTCGTGGTCGGAGTTGATCGTGCTCGGCGTGGTCAATAACCCTCGGAAGTTGGTTTAGCGATTGCTAAGGCGCGACGTCTCGCACGTTCGTAGTCAGATCGTCAAGGTCGACTCCCACAGAAACGATAGCCACCATCTCATCGAAACATCGGGACACCTTTGCTTCTATCAAGTGGTATCAGATTTTCAGGTTGCTCGGTGAGATTTTACAGTTTTCCGTAGTTTAGATCGAGTCTGTTCTTCATACCTATAGTCCACGAAAAAGCCACAAAAAAATTAGGGTTAGTTCATCATATCCGAACCAATCTGAGCCTTTGCATAATCTTTTTAGGGTTTTGCTTTGTTGAATTTGCGGTTGCATCGTCGTGTCTAGTTCTTTGGTCTTAGCGTCTAGTCTTTTAGAGTTTCGAGTTACGGTCATAAGTTGTCACGCCGCCACCGCACCATCATCATCGCCTCGCCACCTACCATCACCGCTCGAATCCATATCCATATACCACCACCAATCCGTGTCCATATACCACCACCGATCCATATCCATATACTACCACCGCTGCCATATACCACCACCATATATCCACCACCAATCCGAGTTCCTCTCATATTAGGTTTGTTTTCGAGATCCATCTAGTTTCCGATTCGTGTTTCCTTGCCGGAGTAGGTTTCGGAAAAAAAAAAAAGTTTAGGCCCAAAATTTTCCGGAAACCACCCTCCGTTTAGGCCCAAAATTTTCCGAAAACGCACTTGTCGAAAAATTTTCTGGCTATCCTATTTTTAGGTGTTTCTAAGCGCATTGAGACAGTCGCCGTTATAGAAAGTTTTTTTTGACCCGTTTCCGATTTTGGGTCAGGCGATCGAAAAAAAAAAATTGGTCTAAAAAATTTTCGTGCCCATCCTGTCATTTTGACCTCGTAATAGTTTTGAGACACTCGCCATTATAGTGATTTTTCGCAAAAAAAAAAAAAAAGAGCAGCGCAAAAAAAAAGCAGCGCAAAAAAAAAGAGCGAAAAAAAAATCCAGAGTGTGCTTTTCCCTTGTTTACGTGCAGTTGCCGTGATTTTGTTAGTGTTCTAGGCTCGCGTCTCTAGCACGGTCTAGCCTAGGACCGGCCACATCTGCGTCGTTGAGCGTTTATTCAACTTTGCATCTCTGAATTGATTATTGCTTGACCCTTTTTGCTACCATATTATAAGCCTTCCCAGCTCCACATACATCTACATCGTATGCGTTTGACTCTCCCCGTAATCGCTCTATCCAAGCTTTGAGAGTTTTGACTACATCGGTTGCCGGTCACCGCTTTCTGCTGGGTAAGAACTGGTAAGAATTTGAGATTTGTTTGTGGATTTGTATTTGTCCACCACACAACCACCACCACTTCCTAGTAGTCTGTCGAATCATATTCTTGTGTGTTTCTATTCTTGCTAACCATGGCAGGATCACAAGCCGGCGAGACCGACCGGGAGAACATGACAAACAAAGCGCTACATGATAAGTTTCAACAAATGATGAGTGGGCAGGTGGACGATGTGCTAAATAGATTTGAAGAGGCCATGGAGAAGATAGATGGCATTGAGAAGGCGTTCGAAACAAAGCTCGATACCAAGTTTAATGAATTGCTCGCGCGTCTACCACCACCACCACCGGCGGCACCTAACGCACCTCTACTACAACAACAAGGACTACCTCCACATCGCGAAACAGCCCTCCGCCGAGCTTCCCGTGTCCCTCTTCACTGGCCAAGCTCTTTGGTGCTGCTTGTTGATACTTCGTGGCTCCTGCTGCTGCGGTGGGGAGGATGATTATGTGAGAGATTACGAGGATGAGGTTGATCAACATCGAACTACGTGCAACCACCAGCACCACAACCACCAGGTCGTCCACATGCAAATAATGGCGATGTTGGGCTCCCCTTCAGTGCGAGATCATGACCATCTCCCTAAACTGAAATTGAATATTCCACCATTTGAGGGTAGATATGTTCCTGATATATATCTTACTTGGGAGTTAGAAACTGAACAACGATTTACATGTTTACAATATCATGAGGAGAGACGTGTTCCTGCTGCTGTTTGTGCTTTCACTAGCTTTGCATGTGTTTGGTGGTGCGAACATTGTAGATTATATCCTGTTCCAGCTACTTGGGCTGCTTTGAAAACTGCTATGCGTGCTCGTTGGGTTCCACCATATTATCAACGTGAATTACTTCAAAATTGCAGCGCTTAAGACAAGGAAAAATACGGTAGAAGAATATTATCGGGAATTACAAACTGGCTTGATTAGATGTGGTATTGTTGAGGAGAATGAAGGTATGCTTGCACGTTTTACGGGTGGATTAAATAGAGAGATTCAGACCATTCTAGACTACAAGGATTATAATAATATCACTCGATTATTCCATCTTGCTTGTAAAGCTGAACGTGAAGTGCAGGATCGGCAGGCGTTGGCGCGAACTAACTTTTCTCGCAGGTCGACCTTCATCATGGACACCACGTGCATCATCTACTTCCACACGTTCTACTACACCGGCACCTCCGTCGGCTGCCACCTCCAACCGTGATACAAGAAAGCAGGCACAACCACCACTATCTGCCAAGAGCACACCTGCGGGGCCTACACAGAGCTCTTCTTCTTCCATGGCGTCAACAGGGCACACAAGTGATATTATTTGTCGTCATTGTAAGGGAAGAGGACATTTTGCGAGAGAATGCCAATCTCAGCGTCTGATGATTGCTCACGAGGATGGTGGGTATGAGTCCGCTAGTGACTATGATGAAGAGACTTTGGCTCTTATTACACATGAAGAACACGGTGGAGATGATTACGATCATGACACGCAATACATGGCTCTTTGAAGATCTTTGGCGGTATGAATGTTTAGTTGCTCAACGTGTTTTGAGTGTGCAGGTTACACAAGCTGAGCAAAATCAGAGACATAACTTGTTCCATACAAAGGGAGTTGTGAAGGAACGTTCTATTAGCGTCATCATCATAGATGGAGGGAGCTGCAACAACTTGGCTAGCATGGATATGGTGGAGAAGCTTTCTCTCACCACAAGACCACATCCACATCCTTACTACATCCAATGGTTCAACAACAGCGGCAAGGTTAAGGTAACACGTCTGTTCGTGTGTATTTTAGTATCTCTACATATGCTGATTATGTTGATTGTGATGTGGTACCTATGCAAGCATGTTCCTTATTACTTGGTAGACCATGGCAATTTGATAAAAATTCTGTACACCATGGTAGAAACAATCAGTATACTCTTGTTCACAAGGATAAAAATATTACTTTGCTTCCTATGACTCCTGATTCCATTTTGAAAGATGATATTAATAGAGCTAATAAAGCAAAACAGGAGAAAAATAAGAGTGAAAATCAGATTGTGGCGAAAGAATTTGAGCAACAAATGAAGCCTAATAATAAACCATCTAATGTTGCTTCTAAAATTAAACTGAAAAGTGCATGTTTATTTGCCACCAAATCTGATATTGATGAGCTAGATTCTAGCAAATCTGTTTGCTATGCTTTTGTGTGCAAAGAGGCATTATTTTCGTTCGAGGACGTGCCTTCCTCTTTGCCCCCTGCTTTCACTAAGATTTTGCAGGAGTCCGTTGACGTTTTCCCACAAGACGTGCCACCGGGATTACCACCTATTCGAGGGATTGAGCATCAAATTGACTTAATTCCCGGTGCATCGCTACCCAACCGTGCACCATACCGTACCAATCCGGAGGAGACGAAGGAGATTATGCGTCAATGCGTGAGCTGCTCGACAAAGGTTATATACGCGAATCTCTTAGTCCTTGTCTTTGTTCCTATTATACTAGTGCCTAAAAAGGATGGTACGTCGGCGTATGTGTGTTGATTGTAGAGGCATTAATAATATTACTATTCGTTATCGTCATCCTATTCCTAGGCTAGATGATATGCTTGATGAATTGAGTGGCTCTACAATATTCTCCAAAGTTGATTTGCGTAGTGGATACCATCAAATTCGTATGAAATTGGGAGATGAATGGAAAACAGCATTTAAAACTAAGTTTGGATTATATGAGTGGTTAGTCATGCCTTTTGGGTTAACTAATGCACCTAGTACTTTCATGAGATTAATGAACGAAGTTTTACGTGCTTTCATTGGACGATTTGTGGTAGTTTACTTTGATGATATACTGATTTATAGCAAATCTTTGGAAGAACATTTGGAACATTTACGTGCTGTTTTTAATGCTCTACGTGATGCACGTTTGTTTGGTAACCTTGGGAAGTGCACCTTTTGCACCGACCGAGTATCTTTTCTTGGCTATGTTGTTACTCCACAGGAATTGAAGTTGATAAAGCCAAGATTGAAGCTATTGAGAGTTGGCCGCAGCCCAAAACGGTCACACAAGTGAGGAGTTTTCTTGGACTCGCTGGTTTCTATAGGCGTTTTGTGAGAGACTTTAGCACCATTGCTGCACCTCTCAATGAGCTTACAAAGAAGGATGTGCCTTTTGTTTGGGGTACCGCACAGGAAGAAGCCTTCACGGTATTGAAAGATAAGTTGACACATGCTCCTTTACTCCAACTTCGACTTTAATAAGACTTTTGAGCTTGAATGTGATGCTAGTGGAATTGGATTAGGAGGTGTGTTATTACAAGATGGCAAACCTGTTGCATACTTTTACGAAAAATTGAGTGGGCCTAGTCTGAACTATTCTACTTATGACAAAGAATTATATGCTCTTGTTCGGACTTTAGAGACATGGCAACATTATTTATGGCCCAAAGAATTTGTTATACATTCGATCATGAATCTTTGAAACATATTAAAAGTCAAGCTAAACTGAATCGTAGACATGCTAAATGGGTTGAATTCATTGAGACTTTCCCTTATGTCATTAAACACAAGAAGGGTAAAGAAAATGTTATTGCTGATGCTTTGTCTCGTTGATATACTATGCTTTCACAACTTGACTTCAAAATATTTGGTTTGGAGACCATCAAAGATCAATATGTGCATGATGCTGATTTTAAAGATGTAATGCAGAATTGTAAAGAAGGAAGAACATGGAACAAGTTCGTTATTAATGATGGTTTTGTGTTCCGTGCTAACAAGCTATGCATTCCTGCTAGCTCTGTTCGTCTTTTGTTGTTGCAGGAGGCGCATGGAGGAGGACTAATGGGACACTTTGGCGTGAAGAAGACGGAGGATATACTTGCTACACATTTCTTTTGGCCAAAGATGAGACGGGATGTTGAGCGTTTTGTTGCTCGCTGCACTACATGTCAAAAAGCTAAGTCACGACTCAATCCTCATGGTTTATATATGCCTTTGCGGTGCCTAGTGTTCCTTGGGAGGATATATCTATGGACTTTGTTTTAGGTTTACCTCGAACAAAGAAGGAGGGATAGCATATTTGTTGTCGTGGATAGATTCTAAAATGGCACACTTTATACCATGTCATAAAAGCGATGATCTGTTAATGTTGCTGATTTGTTCTTTCGTGAAATTATTCGCTTGCATGGTGTGCCAAATACTATTGTTTCAGATCGTGATACTAAATTTCTTAGCCACTTTTGGAGATGTTTATGGGCTAAGTTGGGGACTAAACTGCTTTTTAGTACTACTTGTCACCCCAAACCGATGGACAAACTGAAGTAGTCAATAGAACATTGTCTACTATGCTTAGGGCTGTTTTGAAGAATAATAAGAAAATGTGGGAAGAATGCTTGCCTCATATTGAATTTGCTTATAATCGTTCATTGCATTCTACTACTAAGATGTGCCCTTTTGAAATTGTGTATGGCTTCCTACCTCGTGCACCTATTGATTTGTTGCCTCTTCCATCTTCGGAGAAGGTTAATTTTGATGCTAAAGAACGTGCTGAATTGATTTTAAAAATGCATGAGATAACTAAGGAAAACATTGAGCGTATGAATGCTAAATATAAACGTCTTTGGAGATAAGGGTAGAAAACATGTTGTCTTTGCACCGGAGATCTTGTTTGGTTACATTTGCGTAAGGATAGGTTTCCTAGTTTGCGCAAATCAAAGCTAATGCCACGTCTTGATGGTCCATTTAAGGTGTTAGAGAAAATAAATGATAATGCATATAAACTTGAGCTACCTGCAGATTTTGGGGTTAGTCCCACTTTTAACATTGCAGATTTGAAGCTTTATTTGGGTGAGGAATATGAGCTTCCGTCGAGGACGACTTCATTTCAAGAAGGGGAGGATGATGAGGACATCAATACCATTGTTACACCCACAGCCCCTACTGCTACATATCTTGGACCAATTACTAGAGCTCATGCGCCAATTAAATTATCAGGTACTTTCGTTTCTTGGTAATGATTCTAATGTTCATGAGAATATGATGCTGCCTAAATTGGATACATTTGTTTTGCTTACAAATGAAGGCCCTAGCTTGGAGAAGGATGGACATTGGAGCAAGAAAGAGCATGGAGATAATGCCATGCGCAAGGGGAACAAGAACGGAGTTACAAGTGATGATTTCAGGACTTTGAAGCCACCATAATGGGTGCATGAAGCCTTGGACGAAATATACAAGATGCCACTTCATAATATTCGTCCATAGGCTATTCTAGGTGTCGTCACCTTATTATTGGGCCAGGCCCATGTAATTTCGAAATACTTAAGTATAGGCTGTTTTTAGAATCCGTATGTGTGGGGAAACAAGAGTTAGGGATGGTTTCGGACCCCTCCCTCAAGGGCCACGAAATTCCTCCTCTTCCTCCATATATACAGCCCTTAGGGCGTCGTTTAGACTTTGGGTTTTGTTTAGATTAAAAGTTCGCCATAGCTGCAACTTCGGCATTTCGCTTGTGTTCAACGACCGGACAAAGGCGTCACGTAACCCCACCTTGATCAATAAAGCTTTCATCTTATATTCGCAATATCCAGATTGCAATCTCAGTTTCTTGCTTGTTCTTCGTTTGCTCGCAGAAACAGGCCCCTCGTGGTCGAGTTGATCGTGCTCGGCGTGGTCAATAACCCTCGGAAGTTGGTTTAGCGATTGCTAAGGCGCTGACGTCCTCAAGACGTTCGTAGTCGGATCGTCAAGGTCGACTCCCACGTAAAGCGATAGCCACCATCTCATCGAAACATCGGGACACCTTTGCTTCTATCAAGTCTGATAGAAACCAGTGCCTCAATCCACCCAGATGTGTGTTTAAGTTGCCACCTTAAATAAACCATTAATTTAACAATCTCACATCTGTCATGGATACACTCACCCAATCCACGTCTACTAGCATAGCATGGCATAATAAGCAAACGTAGAAGTAACTCCCAAGGGTTCGATAAGTAAAACAGGTAATGGGTACTACCTCAATCTACTTCCCATCCCACAATTTAATTTGATCCTAATCATGCAAGTGTCTGAGGATTGATCTAATGCATAAAAACTGGGTAGTAGAAAAGGTATGATCAAGTGTTACTTGCCTTGCTGATGATCCGCGAAACCTAGAGATTCGAAATAACAAGCGCCGCACTCCGGGTGATCTATCGCAGACAAACAACAAGCATATAATAAGTACTCATCTAATGCACAGGTAAATCTCGAATAAAAGATCTAACCAGAAAGTTCAACTTAAGAACCCTGGTTGCAACAAGAATCGAATCAAATAAAGCAACGAAAGTCAAACGACGAAAGAAAACAACTCGGTTCTAGCAAGTTGAAACTAGGTCAAATTTTACAGTAGCAAAACTTTGTTTAAGTTGATTAGTCGGAACGGTGGTTTGAAAGCGAAACTCCAGCGCTTGAATCACCTGATTCCGTTAAACGGCGAGAAGATAAACTAGAACGAAGATCGGATCTGAAATCGAGATCGAAAAAATAGCGGAATAAATCCGTTAAAGAAAAACGTCGAACGGTTAAACGAACGGACGTTCGTTAACAGGGAATAACCGGTGATCACGTTCGTTAAGACGAACGGTCCGGCGAACGCTCGCTAAACAACAAAACCGAAAAAATAAAACCGATCTAGGGTTTTTTTAAAAAAACCGAATAACGGAAAAGACAACTGGAACGGTTTTTATTAAAAAAACCGAACCGAGGGGAGGGTGGCGCCGCTGCTACCTCGACGAGGTGGGGCTCGGCTGGGCGGCAGCTAGGCGGCGGGGCGATTAAGGCCACGGCGGCGGCGGTGGCACTGCCCGTGGCGGGCGGCACAAGCTATGGCGGCGGGCGGCTATGGGTGGCAGCTATGGCGGCGGCGGCTATGGGGAGGCGGCGGCTGCGGTCGGGAGGAGAGGGGTGAGGGGTATATAAAGGGGAGTAGCTTGGGGAGGGCAAGCAAGGGAGGAGGAGGAGGAGGAGGAGTCCTCCTCGGACTCGGCCGGGCGGCGGCGACTGTGGTGTGGCGCCATGAGGGAGGAGGCTGGTCGGCTCGGTGAGCCCTTAGCCCGGTCGGCATGCTATGAATTTTTAAAACAAATCACACGCAGAAAAGCGAATAAAATAAAATCTAAACGAACTCCAAAATTTCCAAAGTAAATTATTCCGACTCCTAAAAATGAGTCGAACAAAATGAACTTTAACTCGGAGCCTAAAATGCAATTTTTAAAACACGCATTTTTCCCTAAGGAAAATAAAAACGTCAAACTCCAAAATAAAAATCTTATTTGATTTTTTTTTTATAAATCTTCATCATTTCTTTATTTTGGGAAAGTCATTTTATTCCCTCTCTCAAATTTTGATAGTAGAAATAATTGAAGATAAATAAATAAAATCAAATGATCCTATTTTCAAAATTTGAGAAAACTCAAATATGAAAATAACGAAATCTCCAACTCTCTCCGAGGGTCCTTGAGTTGCGTGAATTTCTAGGATCAACAAAATGCAAGAAAATATGATATGCATGATGACTTAATGTATAACATTCCAAATTGAAAATTTGGGATGTTACAAACCTACCCCCCTTAAGATGAATCTCGCCCTCGAGATTCGGGTTGGCTAGAGAATAGGTGAGGGTGATCCTTGAGCAAATCTTCTTCTCTTTCCCAGGTGGCTTCATCCTCAGTGTGGTGGCTCCACTAAACCTTGCAAAACTTGATAACCTTGCTGCGAGTAACTCTGCTAGCATAATCGAGAATCTTGACTGGTTTCTCCTCATATGTCAAATCATCCTTCAACTGAATCGCTTCAGGTGGCACTGTATCTCTTAACGGTACTTCCGCCATCTCGGCGTGACATTTCTTCAACTGAGAAACATGGAATACATCATGAACTCCTGACAGTCCCTCTGGTAATTCCAGCTTATAAGCAACTTCTCCCATGCGTTGCAAGATCCTATACGGTCCAACAAAACGTGGTGCTAACTTTCCTTTAACTCCAAAACGCTTAACTCCTCGAAGTGGGGATACTCTAAGATAAACTCTGTCTCCAACTTCATATACTATCGCCTTGCGTTTTGAATCCGCATAGCTTTTACATGCGGACTGGGCTACCTTGAGCCTATCGCGAATCAACTTAACCTACATTCAGGACTCCTTAATCAAATCTGGTCCAAACAATCGACGGTCTCCGGTGGCTTGGTAGCTGTTGTCCTGCACCTCCTGCACCTCCTTCCGCATAAAGCCTCGAAAGGTGCCATTTTCAAGCTGGCTTGGTAACTGTTGTTATAAGAAAACTCTACGTACGGCAAGTTACCATCCCAACTAGATCCATAATCTAGTGCACAAGCTCTCAGCATGTCCTCCAAAATCTGATTGACTCTCTCAGTCTGTCCATCGGTCTGTGGGTGGAAAAGGCATCAATTCCAGCCTGGTTCCCAATGTTTCGTGCAACTGATTCCAAAACTTTGAGGTAAATTGGGTTCCTCTATCGTCTGATACTCCTCGAACTCCGTGTAAACACACAATTCTGGTCATGTATATCTTTGCTAACTTAGAACTGCTATAGGTAGTCTTGACTGGAATGAAATGAGCTACCTTCGTCAAGCGGTCGACTATAACCCAAATCGAGTCATAGCCTGAACGAGTCTTTGGCAAACCTGTGATGAAATCCATGCCTAGTTTATCCCACTTCCATTCGGGTATTGGCAATGGCTGCAACAATCCTGCCGGCTTCTGATGTTACGCCTTCACCCTTTGACAAACATCACAAATCGCTACATACTCTGCAATATCTTTCTTCATTCCGGTCCACGAGCGTATTCTTCAAATCCAAATACATCTTGGTATTTCCGGGGTGAATCGAGTAGGGTGAATCATGTGCCTCTTGCAAAATCAACTTCCCGATCTACGGGTCATTTGGCACATAAACACGGTCCTCAAACCATAGGGTATCGTGCTTATCCTCACGAAATCCCTTAGCTTTTCCTTCGCTCATTTTCTCCTTTATAGAGGCTACTTCCTTATCTGCCTTTTGGGCTTCTCTGATTTTGTCCATCAACGTAGACTGAATCTCCAATGCTGCTACATAGCCTCTCGGAACTATTTCCAAACATAGCTCTCGAAGGTCCTCGGCTAACTCCTTGGGTATTCCTCCCGTCATTAGTGTATTGACGTGGCTCTTACGGCTTAATGCGTCTGCTACAACGTTAGCCTTCCCGGGGTGATAATGCAATCTCATATCATAATCCTTAATAAGCTCCAACCATCTCATTTGTCTAAGGTTTAACTCCTTCTGCGTGAAAATGTACTTCAAACTCTTGTGATCCGTGTATACCTCACAATGATTTCCAATGAGGAAATGTCTCCATGTCTTCAATGCATGCACAACGGCTGCTAACTCCAAATCATGTGTGGCATAATTCAACTCATGAGGCTTAAGCTGTCGTGAAGCATACGAAACAGCTCTTCCTTCCTACATAAGCACTGCTCCAAGTCCTCGACGTGAAGCGTGCATAATACACCTCATAATCCTTGGTCTGATCTGGCAAAATTAACACTGGTGAGGTAACCAATATTTTCTTCAACTCCTGAAAACTTGCCTCACAATCCTCAGTCCATATGAACTTAGTATCCTTTTTCAGCAATTCCGTCATAGGCTTTGCAATCCTTGAGAAATTCTCAATGAATCTTCGGTAGTATCCTGCGAGTCCAAGGAAACTCCGGATCTCTCTAATTGTCGTTGGTGCTTCCCATTTGGTTACGGTCTCAACCTTTGTGGGGTCAACTGCTATCCCTTCTCCGGATGTAACATGTCCAAGAAATCCAACTTCCTTTAGCCAAAACTCACATTTGCTGAACTTGGCATATAACTGATGTTCCCTTAGTTTCTCCAAAACCAATCGCAAATGTTCCTTATGTTCCTCTTCATTCTTCGAGAAAACCAAAATATCATCTATGAACACCACAACGAACTTATCCAAAAACTCCATAAACACTTTGTTCATCAGGTTCATGAAATAGGCAAAGCGTTAGTCAGTCCAAATGACATAACGGTATATTCATACTGATCCATATCTCGTGGTAAATGCTGTCTTAGGTATGTCCCGCTCTCGAATCTTCAATCGATGGTACCACGATCGCAAATCGATCTTGGAAAACACTTTAGCTCCTTGCAAACGATCAAGCGAATCATTTATCATTGGTAGTGGGTACTTGTTCTTGATTGTTACTTCATTTAAACCACGATAGTCGACAACCATCCTTAACGATCCGTCCTTCTTCTCTACTAAAAGTACGGGTGATCCCCAAGGCGAAGAACTTGGGCGTATATAACCTTTATCCAATAGCTCCTTAATCGCTTCTTGATTTCCGCCAAATCACATGCGGGATCCTGTATGGTCGCTTCGATATTGGGCCTGTACCTGGCAAAAGCTCAATCAAAAACTCAATGTCTCTATCCGGGGCATTCCTGGCAACTCTTCCGGAAATACATCAGGGAAATCCTTCACCACTGGCACCTCTTCCTGCACAACTCCTGATAAGGAATTTATTCGTGCTCTCCTCGGCTCATGCCGTGATACATACTTGATTCTCCTCCCTTCTGGTGTGGTAAGCAAAATGGACTTAGTGGCGCAATCTATGTTCCCTCCATACTTCGATAACCAATCCATGCCTAATATCACATCCAATCCTTGGGATTGGTAATTATTAGGTCCGAGGCAAAAACATAGTGTCCAATCCTTAATGGCGATCGGTCACACCATATACTAGCCATGTATTCTGCTCGGTGAGGTTACTAGCATGGGTGACCTAAGGGCTTGGGTTGGTAATTTGTACTTATCCACAAATCCCTTGATATGTATGAATGTGATGCACCAAAGATCGAAAAGAACAAGCTGCAGATAAATGACTTAACCAAAAACTTACCGGACATCGCATCGGGCTGATCTTCAATCTCCTCCACATCAATGTGGTTCACATCCCCTATTGAAAGGGTTCGGCTTCTTTCGAGCTTCCATTGCCATTTCCATTACGGCCTTCTAGACATTCGTTTGCATAATGCCCGATCTTGCGGCACTTAAAGCAAGTGATGTGACTCAGGTCTACCTTGGATGGTGTTGACGGGTTGGTGCGGTTCTGTCCATTGCTTCCTCCATTCCCGTTTCCATTCTTGGTGCCGTTATGGTTGTGCGAATTACCTCCTCCATGGGTATGCTGAAATTGAACTCCCTGTTTAGGGGTATAACGGGGCTTCTGCTGGGCTCCAGAGTTATACTTCCCTTGCCCATACTTCCTCTTGCGGTTCTCAATTTGCTGCTGCTTTCCTTCAATCATGAGGGCACGGTCTACCAACTCTGGTAGTTATTGAAACTTGCTACCATCAACTGCATGCTTAACTCATCATTCAGTCCTTCCAGAAACTTCTCTGCTTAGCTGCATCTGTAGCAACATCATCTGGGGCATAACGTGCTAACTTACTAAAATCATCCACATACTGGCCAACAGTCCTTCCTCCTTGGCGTAAGTTGCGAAACTCACGCTTCTTCATGGCCATAGCTCCTGCTGAGACATGGGCGGCGGAAAGCTTGTCAAAACTGATCCCATGTGACAGTGTCTACAGGGTAAGTGGCTGTAAAATTCTCCCACCATGCTGCTGCGGGTCCTTCAAGCTGGTGTGCGGCAAACTTCACCTTCTCTCCATCTGTACATCCTGCAGTGGTCAACTCCCTCCCTACCTTACGGAGCCAATCATCTGCTACTATTGGCTCGGTGCTACTGGAAAACACCGGCGGGTTCAGCCTTAAGAAACGTGTCAAGAGATCCGCAGGTGGTGGTGGCGGTGGGTTGTTGTTGTTGTTGCCTTGATTCTGTACCAATGTTTGGATCAAAGTGTTCTGCTGCTGAATCAACTGGGTGATCTCTGGCGGGAAAACAAACCCGGGGTCGCGTCTCGGAGGCATCTGATGGGTTTAGAGAAGATGAGAAATAAGAATAGAGTGAGGTCTAAGGAGAAACACTACCCAAAAGTATATGAGCAAATGCACACAAAATCACTTCATTCAATTCAAACAAAGGGCTTACAACGGTCTAACTATCGCAAAAGTGCGTGAACTAAAATGTTACATGGAGGAAATACTACTAATATGTGGGGGTCATCTATTAATTTGAACCGTGGAAGACTCCATGATGTCTTCTCCACCGTCTTCAAAGTCGGGTTCACTTGGATCTGAATCGGTGTCGTCGATGTTGATGTAGTTGCTCGGGCAGTCGACGTACTTGTCTTCATTCTTGAGCGCCAATTTCTTCTTGAGTTCTTCAATCTCATACTTAAGATCGTTATTGTGCCTTGCTAAAGCTACGATCTCGTCCATGTAGTCCTTACGTGTAGACTTTAGTTCTTCTTCAAGTTCGATGATCCTTCCTTCGCATCCTTTAATTCGATCATATCATTGCACATCTGGTTCTCCTGGCGTCGAATGTGCCGGTTTAACTCTGGATGAAAGCTGCAATGGATCTATCCTTCTTGGTGCCGACTATCTCCCATTGTTCATCTCGGCGTCCACAAATCGATAGATGGTGTCCTTGAGGTCTTCTTGGTAAACTTCTCCAATGCGTCCCATGGTGATATGAGCTGCCATGCTCTTTCCCAGACTCGAGGTTGGTGCAATCGAAAACACTATCTATAGGCTTGGTGATTGGGGCGAATGTCCTTCCCGAACGTGATCTTGAATCTTCCAGCTCCTCTTGAGTGCAGTGGCGTTGAAAGTCTCGATGAAGCTTGGTAGTCCAATGTTCGGTACTTGGTGACTTCCTTCAAGTGAAATCCAAAAGGTGTGCCTTCATCTGGTTGGGCGTACTTGATCTTCGCGTCCTTCATCCTAAAAGAGTAGAAAAGATGAGGAGTTAGAAAATGAGAAGAGAGTAGTGATCTATGGCTTTAACTTAGTGGTCGTGTCCTACAGTCGGTGTGCTCGATACCATCTCTCAGAGCGACCCGACCCGAATGGATCAAGTCTTCGTGCTCAGTGTCATCCTGGATCAAGAATCTCGACACCACACAAGATTTCAAAGGATTTATAACGAGTAGCAATCACACACTTATTACATCGTGGTCCAAAGGAGGACTTATTACAATAAATATGGCTTAAGGCCATCTAATAATGATAACAATGGAAGACTTGGAAGATAAGTGAGTCCATCAACTCCTTCGGCATCACTGAGTATAGAACCACGACCTAAAGCACCTTACTAAATGCGTTCGAAAAGTCTGCAACATGAAAGTTGCAGTTCGAAACGGGTCAAAGACATGGAATATGCTGGCAATGTAACACATCGAGAGTAATGAAGGAATAAGCCTATACTACATGCATATATGGCTGGTGGAAAAGCTCTCTGATTACAGCTTTTGCATAAAGCCGCTTTTTCCCTACCGCAAAGGAATAAATTTATTTAACTATCATGGTGGTTGTTAAACATTGAGAATGGTTGACAGATCCTCAATCCCAATTAAAAGTACTCATTAAAAACCCAACAATATTAATTAGAGTAACATGTTGAGATTCACATGATATTCAAGTACTAGATACTCAAGATGTCCATAACCGGGGACACGGCTAATCATGATTAGTTTGTACACTCTGCAGAGGTTTGCACTTTTCCCCACAAGACTCGATCGCCTCCGCTTGGTTTCTCGCACTACATGGTGTTTGAGAGACGGATGACCGAGACATAGTCTTTCGAAGCGCTTAGCACCTTACTTGTGGGTAGACCGTACCAACCTACAACCCCTACATCTGCTAGTCTACCCGTAAGAGTTCGCACAACTTACTCAACTATGCCAGAGCCCATAATGGCTTGTGGCTGCACACGGAAGTTACTAGCATGAATGATCTTATGATCCCTTTGGTCCTGGGTGGCGGTCCGAAGAAAAACAGGCAAGTCCTGATAGAAACCAGGTGCCTCAATCCACCCAGATGTGTGTTTAAGTTGCCACCTTAAATAAACCATTAATTTAACAATCTCACATCTGTCATGGATACACTCACCCAATCCACGTCTACTAGCATAGCATGGCATAATAAGCAAACGTAGAAGTAACTCCCAAGGGTTTGATAAGTAAAACAGGTAATGGGTACTACCTCAATCTACTTCCCATCCCACAATTTAATTTGATCCTAATCATGCAAGTGTTTGAGGATTGATCTAATGCATAAAAGCTGGGTAGTAGAAAAGGTATGAT